>CAEGAD010066976.1:0-59065 GCA_903067055.1 Poeciliopsis paucimaculata | reverse complement strand
AACAAAATTACTAAGATTATTCATTTTAACACTTTTTGTTGATTTTATTATTATTTAATGAAGCTGCAAACGTTTAGGACCTTAGTGAATATTTCTAATAAGCCTGTCAGAAGAGGAAGTGCTGGTCTCAGCGTCCTGCTGGCCTTCAGTTTGTCACCAGCTGCTGAGATCCACTCGCGATCCACGTTATGAGCACCCCTGATTTACAGCAATCACAGATGTTATCATAAACATTTCAATTTACTCAAAACTACTTCAACCACAGTTGCTAACCTTGTTAAATAAGGTTAAGATTGAATTGCTTTTTATGTATTTTTGAAGAGACCACTAATGGAAAAACTGTTGGTGTAGGTGGTGGAGGACAACATCAAATTCCTGGGCATCCACATCACCTAAAGGAAAGTGATGTGGATGACGAGGAAGAACCGACAAAGACTCTTCTTCCTCAAGAAACTAAATAGGCCTGGACTCCCTGCTCAGTTGCTCAGGAAGTTCTATAGAGCCGTGATTGAAAGCATCCTCTGCCTTAGTATGACTGTGTGATACAACAACTGCATAGTCCAGAACGAAAAGGACTTCACCCATGTTGTGAAAACTGCTGCCAAGCAGTTAAAGGGACAGTGTTTTATAATATCAACTTTTTGAGCATTACATCATGGTACAATGTTATTCCCTCATAAAAAATACAAGTAGTGTTGCTTGGATTCTTTCATGCATGTTCGAGAAATCCTTCTATCTCCCGTGGCAACAACCAACAATCCCGCTGGTTGGGCGGGATCAGCATCACCTGGGTCGACCTGGCACTGCCATCGAAAGCAAAGGTTTTCCTCACAGCTGCGTTTTTCAAGCTTCCACCTTATAGACCAGCCCTCACTCATTCAGCTCCTTCAAACTAGCCAGCAGTAGTCTGGCTAGTCTGTTGCTCATTATAGGAGCTACTTCTCAGTGCAACACTGGTAAAAACATTGTTAAAGGCTTAATAAGGAAACAATTTTGTGAAGACTTCCTGAAGGCTGAGTTTCAGAAAGAGCAGGACAGTGACACAGGTCCAATTTCACGGCCCTAAATTAAAAAGCCAAATTCATATTAGGTCATAATTCAAATATAGCATTGATATATAGAATTGTTTTAACTTCTGAAATTAACATTGTAACTTGATTGTGCTGTAAAATGGCACAGTGTTCCAAGAAAACACAACACTGTCCCTTTAAAAAGAATGTAGCATTTAGGCATTTCTTGTACACATCAGTTGAATTAGGCATAATTCGGACCAGTAGATGGCAGCAAAGTGCATCCAATAGGATCTTCCATGTCTGGGAGGTAAACAATGTTTTTTTTTTTAGTCTATTACTCTTGAAATTACCTGAGTCTTTCATGAGTCACATTTTGAACTCATGAGACCAAGTGGTTGCATTGGACAATTATGTTTCAAGTGAAGAGAGCAGATGCTACAAATCACACAGAAAGGTGGCATAATGGATGATGTTGATTAAAAACACTAAGCTCATGATGCTGAAGATCAACTTTGACAAAAAAAGAAAAAAAAAACAAAACAAAAAACAGAGTGAGACAGAATTTAATTGCAGGAGTTCTGGATGTGGGGGCGAATAACGGCCTAATTATCCAGAAAAGAAACCTGCTGTTTTGCCCAACACTGCGCATGTGGATTAGACGGTGAAACACAAAAGGCCACATGGGGACAATATGCTTCAGTTCCTAATTGTTCCTGGTGTAGAAAGGAGCCATATGGAGGGCAAAGCAAACCTGTGTTGCGGGTGAGCACTTTGCCCACTGGAACCCTGCAGGAGTGATTCCACCAGGCGCAGAAGCCTTGTTCCCCCCTGCTTCCTGGAATTGGAAGACCCTAGATGTTGGCGGCGGGGGAGCGATTTCTGGGTCATGAGACAGGCCGGGGAACAGGCATTTGCATGCTGAAAAGCATCCAGTGGAGACTGAACGTTATGGGTGTCAACAACAATTTTAAGCATTTTTAGTCATTCAGCGTGTTTAAAGTGAGCATGGAATAAAGAATAACATGCAGTACTTGTAAAAAACTCTCACCAACACAAGGTTTTAACTGTTTTATTCATCTCAGAAATTAACCATGATAAGGAAATGTTGGCCAGAAAGAAAAAAAAAAAAATCTCTAAGGATCCATTCACTGGACAATCAGTATTCGTGATTAGCCAGTGAAGAGAATACGCCAAGAAAATCTTATTGAAAACTATAAGTCAAGGGACAGACACACGAAACTCTCTAAGACACTGAACATGGAGGTCAGTTAAATCTGTCATCAAGAAATAGAAGGAACATGTCCCATGTTTTAATGGAGGACAATTGGTTTGCATTTGCAAGAAAACTAAATCTTTGAAGATTTATTTTCCAGTAAGAAAAACAGTATTTAAGGCTTAATAAAGGAACAATTTTGTGAAGACTTCCTTTCAGAAAGAGCAGGAGCTTCGACCTGAAATGTTACACAGAAATGCGCTTGTTGCACAAAGCACTTCTCAATGAGTCACTGGTGAAAATGTTGATAATGGGTTAATAAAGGAGCGATGTAGTAATGACTTCCTCAAGGTGGAGTTTCAGAAAGACCAGGAGTTCATAAAGAGACCCATTGCGTTAAATTCCAAAGCCAAATTTATTTAAAATCCTTTGTGACAAAGACCATTTCAAGGCAACATAGTTACTGGATTGTACTAGAAAATCACACTATGTGCTTGAAATACTGTATTTTTGTTTTACCTTCAGGATCAATAAAGTATTTTTGAATTGAACTGACTTATGTGGGATATGAAATTGGGTCATCATTGGCTGTTTCAAAGTTTTCAGTGTGAGGTTAGGTTGCTGATGTAAAAGATGAATTTATTTTTAGGCTTTTTCTTCATCTTCACTGGGGCATCAATCTATTTGTAGTTTAAATAGATACCTTTCTTGCGCACAGCTTATTTTTTCTTGAATGATGAAAGGCCAGGCGCATTCATCTATGTAACAGATTTTAATTACACATGCAGATAGCTCACATACATCTTCCTCCAGGTGTTACACCATGCATGATCTGGTTTGACAATTAAAAGGGAGACTAAAAAGGAATCTGATCGAGCGTAACATTCCTCATCATGTTCCAATTTGTTTAATAAATACATTGTTTACTCTCCCCTACGGGCTACTGGCTCAGACCAACATTCATTAAAGCTTCTTCACACAGGATGTCAATTATTAATTCTTCCATTTATGACCGTCCATTAGAATGCACGCTTCGAAGCTCACAGCAGAGATTGCGACAGGCTTTGTAAACAGATTTCAGAGAGCAAACGTGTTTTTAACAAGAGGAACTTTTGCCCCTTTGAAAATCCCTTTTCTAGCCCTGCCTTCATGTGTTGCATGCCTCATGATGAATTAAATGGAATAAAAAAAACCTCATTTTTTTTAAACTGATGATTGCTTATTGGAATCTCGGGTAGCAGCACAGGGATGGTGAGCAGGTTGTTTAGAAAGTTAATGAAGAACACAAAGTGCATTCAGTCCCCTGCCACACCGAGGCAACTTCCAGTAACCGTGATCCGCCATTTAAACTCTTGCTTAACCTTCCCTTACTTAGGTAATCTCTTTACTGGGTGTTTCCACTTCCTTTTATGTCAGTAAGTTATATAAAATAACTTAATAAACGATGGTCTGGCTGTCAAGTTGTGTGATTGGGAGGTGAGAAAAATAATAGTGGACATCCAGGTGAGTCCAAGAGAAAAGAAAAAAAAAAAAAAGAATAAAATTCAATCTGCTGGGCCACCGTTTGGCCAGTGTGGAGATCGGCCCAGAATGTCTGGGGACCTGCCAAACTGCTGTGGGTCTCCCAGGAGACCAACAGAAAAGTTGAGTTTTATTGGCCGAAGCCACCAGAAAACCAACAGCAGCTCAGCGGCGGACTCACAGAACTCAACAGTTTACAGCAGACTAGAGAACAGAAGATCCAACAGAAGACACAGGTGAACTGAAATACACACGGGGAAAAAAAAATCTAATGAAATTAACCAAAATACGTAGACACAAACTAAAGATCATGACACTGTTAAATCTGACCTAAATTCTTTGAGTATTTTTATTTTCTTTCATGCTGGTAAGTAACATAAAATAACCCTAAAATAATTCTAAAATATCTTCAAATTTCTTAAAGGTAGAGGCAGCTAAGCTAAATGAGCTAAGTGCTACATGCAGCTGTCATGCTCCTGCACTGAGATGCAGTCAATTGCTGACGCTCAAAAACAATTAATATGGTTACCTATGGTGTTTCTGCACTTAGATCTGATCAATTAAACAGCAAATGTTAGATTCTTTGGGTCCATTTAGGAAACTTCCTGGTATCCCAGTGATTCAATTCTTGATCACTGCAAATAAATGAAAAATCAACTATCCCAAAAGGTTCTTGATTTCTGAAGACTACAGTCATTTCATTCAACATTGACAATCAAAAGAAAGTTTTGCCTTTGCTTTGTGAAATGATGTGTGCAACACAAATGAATTAATCTAATTAATTCTTTAATTATAGCTAATTAGTCTCACTGACAAAATGTACAATTCTTGGACTGTTTGCATTAGTAAACATTCATAACTGTGATATTTGTATTATTTACTCTGTAAGTTATGGCTAAATATCTTGGTTCTCATATGCTTTCCAGCCTTGTCGTTCATTCATACTCACTGGTCTCGCCGCCATCATGTAAATGTTTCTTTCCACAGCCGTGCTTTTGTCACAAATCCCAATTACCACCCGATCCGTACGTTTCATCTTCACCTGTTGTCTGCACTGCTTGTTGCTTTAGATCACAGCTGTCGAACTCCAGGCCCCGGCGACTTTTAGATGAGCCTCTGCTGCAACGCACCTGAATCAAATGATCAGGTCATTAGCAGGACTCTTGATTCCAGCGCCACATCTAATAGATGCAGGACAGTGGCCCTTGAGGACTGGAGTTTGACACCACAGCTTCAGATGGTTGGCCACTGGCACTTAAATCCATCCAGTTAGAGTTCCCCTTGTTTTCTCTATGCTTCACTCTTTCAGGTGTATAATACCATTAAAAATGAACCAGTTTGTAAATGGCTCCGCTTCACCATGTCATGTTTACCTCCAATTTTAACAGGAACAACTTGATTTGTTTTCAGACCTGAATTTCAACTGTTTATTTCACTTTGCTCTAAAGATTAAAATGTATTTAAATGGTATTCTATGACCCTGTAAAATGTACATTTTTACAATTATCAAGGCTAAGGTAGAGGGAGTCAAAATAATTCTCTCTTCTGGTTTCAGACAGAAATGAAATCCTGGGACTTCCACTCTAAATTGAAACACAAAGTTTATGATTTTATGTTTCTAAATTACAGCAGCTATGGCGATCCCTATGCAGAAGGATGTTTGTAAAACAGTTTTCCTAATTTGTGTCAGTGAAATCTTTTTAGAAGCTACTTTTCGCTGTCATAACTCAATGACTCCATGCAATCTGTACTTAGACTGGAAACATTTACTAATAATAATAATAATAAAAACTGAACTTAATGCACTGTTAGACAACTAGAATGAATTGGAATGAATGTATGATTGAAATAAAATAACGTTTTTGGTCAAGTACATTACGCTATAAATAAATTGATTGAATTAACATTTAAAGTTAGTTTTCCACCCTCACATCATTTAAAGCTTTATCTGAAATCGAGAATAAAGTACATTGAAATGAGAATGTGAAAACTTTACATATCAATCCACACTGTTAACTTGCAATATGTTTTAGATGGATGCTGTGACAGATGACACTAGAGTTTTTGCATTATAATTTTCAAGTCTGTTTTTAATTAATACATTATTGACATTCTGACAAAGTTACACAGTGTGGCTAAAGCAGGAGAAGCAGATGTTCATCAGTAAGAAAGCACAAACACATTTAGATGTTAATTATCAAAATGTCCACATGTCCCTAGAACAATCACAGGGTTCTGCAGATAGATTAACACTCATTACTTTTACACTGCCTAGTAATAGAAGCCAAGGTACAGCACGACTCAGAAGACGACAAAATTACTCCGAACAGTGAGGTTAATAAGGCTGGACAGCGATGCAAGAGAGATGCATACAGACGAGCATGGAGACTGCCTCAGATTGGTGAGGCATAGCAGTGCCAGGAAAAATCCATTTAGCCGACTGCAATTTCCACCCAGAGGATTCTTCAATAATGCAGACCTGGTCAGCTCTGGTCAAATAAACCAGCCTCCAATTTGCACCACTGATGGTATCACCTCACTAGAAACCATTGATCCTGAACCCATCTCTATTTATTCTCCGTAAAGAGCAGCAGTTTATTGCACACTTGGTAAGAAAAAAAAAAAAAAATGGCATGGCCTCTCTCCTTTACAAAGTTACCTTTTATTCGCCATCTGAAATGCATATTCTCTTTTGTTTTCAGTAGTAAAAATAATAAATTGAGATTAAACTGCTGCTGTCAGTTTAATCTCCTAACAACTGTGTGTTAGGATGGGGTTAATATGAGGTTTATTCATTTGACAATTCCAAAGTCAGCTAAAGTCATTTTGTTAAAGATATCCAATGGTCATGAGCAGGAAATTGTGGTTATGCTGTTCAGAGTTTCAGCCATCTAACTGTTGAACTTGAAAGATTTAGAGCAAATCCTCGACTTTCATTTTATGTTGGCTTCAGGGTGATGCTATGTCAGTCGGCAAAATTTGTTTAAGTTTAATCCAAACATATTTCTTTTGTTGTTTGTGGTGAAACAATAAAACATTTGTTGCATCAAGGACTGTTGTAAATGATTATTTTAGTAATAAAAATGTATCAAGTTGTAGAATAAAAATTGCCCCATAGCTAGCTGCTTAAACTAGAACAAGAATTACTATATAAAAATTAAAAAAACGCTAGTAAAAAATAGTTGAGGTCCTTTTTTAATAGAAAAAGAAAATTGCAAAATGCAATGCGATTCAAGCATCACATTTAGTCTCAAATTTGAAATATATATAAATATGTTTTTTTCTACAAAAAAGGACAGAGCAGACTGGACTTTTTGAAGAAGCTAAAGTCCTTCAAGGTTTGCAGAAAGATGCTGCAGCTCTTCTATCAGTCTGTTGATGAGAGCATCTTCTCTTCATTAACCATCTGTTGGAGCAACAGAATCCGAACCAGGAAGCTCAAAAGGCTCAACAACCAGGTCCCTCTTGAAAATGAGATCCAGATCTCAACGGGGTTTACCTGGTTAAATAAAGGAAATTTTAAAAAAAACAAACCTGTCCTGGTTCTGTTCTGGGGACGACTGTGGGACCTCTGGAGATGACGATGCAAAGAAGGATTCTTAATGAAGTCAGGGTGACTACAGACTGCAGACGTTGCGCAGCATCTTGAAGAGGCATGAGCTCAAACTAGCATTTCTAAAAGGTCAAAAACAACTTATCTTTTTAAAACACTGAACACAGAGAACAATAACAGTCAGTCATTGTCATAAATTTCTGAGTCTGTCATCTTTTGGTTTATTGCTCAGGCCTACCATGAATAATCATGAATGATTACAATATAAAACATTTTTGAGTGTCCTAATAAAGCTCCATAAGTTTGATGTCATTATGTGAAATTAGATTTTAAAAATGCCATTTTGTACCAACTCATATCATTTGACATTAAAATTGATTTAATGATCTAAAACATTTAAGAAGGACCTAAAACTGGAAGCAGAAGTAAACAAACACACATTATGGAAGTTATTATTTTAGCACATAATTAACATGCAGAGTTTTCTTATCACACCTAAGCTAATTAGCCTTCTGCCTCCAATTTGCTAAAGCAGGGGAATCTTTTCTTCTCTCTGTCTCTGGCTATGAAAGCAGGTGGATGTTGGTGTAAATAAATAAAACTTTTATTAGCAACTCTTGAACCAAACTTTGCCATCTGTGTTCAGTCACTGACAATTCAGAGTTTAACTGGTAGCATTTATTGAACCTGCTTTAGGGAAGCAACATCTAATGTGTTTGTTCATACAAACATGTGTGTGCCTTCAGTGATCCCCCCATTAACATTAACATTAACATTAACAGCGTGCTTATCGATGGATCCTCCGGTCATGCAGAACTCACTCAGCCCACAGTGCTGCTGTCTTCAGGGACATGGTGGCGTTGTGGGATGAACAACATCAGGGTTCACTTCCACTGCTCAGGAGGAAGTGGAGAAGACAGAGAGAGAAAAATGCAAGAATTTGGTAACAACAGGAGAGGAGGAGGATATGGAGAAGACACAAAGTTAGGAGAAGAAACATACAAAGAGGAAGTTAGGTACAGGACGGAGGGGAGGAAAGGTTGATGATTTAAATCTTATCTAGATAACACTGTAATTACCTCTCTGGGGAAATTAAACGTAGAGCTTTAATTATATGTATGACATTTGCGACACCCATGCAAGCATGTGTCATAATCAGACCTGGTGTCATTTTAACAGATGGCCGCCTTCTAAAACTCATATTAACCTGCATTAAACAGCTACGAAACTGTCTTCATAAACTCCAGGCCTGTCTGTCTCTGGCAGGGTTTAGGACAGGATATCAGAATATTGTTTCTAGCCTTTGTTTAACGTCGTCCAGCTTCATCTTGTTGTGACCGCAGGGAGAGTCAGGAGCAAATCATCTGGGATGTGTGATTGATAGGAGCAAAGAGGAGCAGAGTGCATGCAGTGCACTGCACTTGTTACAACTTCTTCACCCTACTTACTTTCTTTATTTTCTCAACAGGTTAAACGATCTACTCCTCTCTAATAAGTAGTTAAATCATGCTTTCTCGTTTAGTTTTCTCCGCACTGCATGCACAGCAGGCTTATTTGACACGCCACAGAACCCAGAACCAGACCCGATATTTCCGCCCAACTTGGCCCATAAACTAACTGACTGTAAATCAAACTGCAAATGTTCATATTGTCACCTTCCCCAGTTTTTATCAAGCTGCGTCTCGAAGCCGGCGCTCGGTTCAACCAAGCATTTTGCATACCTGAGTGGTTGCCATGGGTGATTGAAGTATTTCTCAAACATGCAGGAAAGAATCAAGCAACCCTCCAGGTATGTTTTAATGAGGGAATAACATTAAACATGACGTACAGCTCAAAAAAGTTAATTTTTGGTTTGCTGAATTACAACATTGTGTTAAATGGGACAAATTAAGTGGATTTAACTTTTTTTATATATAATGCACTTATACTAAACACTTGATTTAAGTATGTTGGGGCCATTTGTGGGAAAAACTTTTAAAACCAACAAAGTATCCTACTATGCATTGTGGCACCAGCAGCAGCAACTAAAAAAGGAAGGAGCCAGGAACTGTTACAATCAAGTCATTTTCTCCATCATTTTAATAGAAAATAAAAGATAAAAAAACAATTAAGGCAACAAATCTGCTCATATATGTTTTTTCAAGTAAGTAGAACTAGTTAGGTTTTTCAGTGTGTATAACTTGCAAGCCACAATACTTATCTCCTGCCGCTGCTCCAATTTCCTTACCCATCAGTTCTGTTCGTCTCCCCAGATGGTTATCGGGCATCAGCACTCTTTGCAAAAGAATCTTTCACCTTGGAAGTCTCCTTATGTTTGAACAGGTAATGGATACACAGCCAGGTGAAGCCACTGCGAGTCAGTTCATATTGGTTTCACACACCCCTCAGAGTCTGTTAATGTTTCAGACAAAGGAGATGCCGATCGATTGCTGGCAAGGCCAGACCAGACCCAAAAAAAAAAAAAAGAAAAGCTCTATAGTCAGGGAGTAATGGCAGACAAGCACTCACACGCACGCACACACACCCACAAACACATCGCTCAGAAGAGCTAAACGCTGATGGAGGCAGCAGGATGAAGGTGAATGCTTTGTGATTAGAAAGCCCTGATGATAGAGGAAATGTTCAGAGACATTCTGCTGGCAGTTACCAGCCCGCAGGCCAGCAGGTTCATTTGTCAAAGACTCTTACCAGGGTCTCTGTCAGAGCTCTCAGGGCCTGCAATAAAACTCGATGTTATGGAGTCAAGTGTGAGAGTTCCAGATCGGCTCAGTGCAGGTTACCCAGCTGGCCAAGATGGAGGCGGAATCAACAAAAATACCAAAAGATGAATGTTTCAGTTGGGAGATGAAGCAGTAAGTATCTGTGTTTCCATTAACACATGTGTGCAAAACTTTGTCCTTATCCCTCTAATTTCACAACTGCTTCGTTTCCATTAAATGAGAAATGCAATTAAAATAATCACAGGTGTTGATCACATGACTTGTGTGATGCTTGTGTTTGGGTGATGCATTTTCACCCAAACACTGAATTTTGACACGGCTGTAAAACTACCTCACCCTAGCGAAAAAATGTTTTTATAGAATTTTTTTTTTTTTTTAATACGTGTGTTTCCATTAAGCAAATTCACTTTTCTAATTCCAATTTCCACAATTCTGTGCTTGATGGAAACAAAGCTATAGTAAAACATTTACGATCATTACACATGTGATCTAAAGACAATACAGTAAAAACAAAATACATTTTTCAAACGATGATTTCAGTTCTAACTTATCCAAACCAACTGGAACCCGTCCAACATATATACTAAAGGACGTCAGAAAGCAACACACAATGAAATTCAAGAACTGTTGCTTGAGGACCTGGATGACTTAACATTGAAGAAGCCATATACTCTGCTGACTACAGGAATCTTGAAGGAGAACGTCAGACCTTTAGCTTACAAACTTGTGCTCAAATGCAGCAGCACAGCCATTAGAAGCACAACAGCAAGTCCAACTCTGAAAAGCAAAATACATAAAGATGAAGGTTGTGGACTTAAAGTCTGGACTTAAAGCTGGTGGAGATGAAGCAGCATTACCTTAAGCTTGCCATTTATACATGAACTCCTTCCAGAGTGGTTAAATTAAACCCATTTTGCAAACAAAAGTAGGCTGCGGTTCCTCCACAGAGGTTCCATTGACTCACTGCCAGTTTCACAAACGCTCGATGGCGGTTGTTGCCGCCAAGCGTGGCACAACTAGTTATTGGTTTTGAGGAGAAATGGCTTTTTCACATGGACCTCCTGACAACTCCTGTGGATATTCATTAACTGGTTTGAGACATGGCTTTTGTGGGTTTATTTTTTTACAACCTTTGCTGTAATGACAAAGCTACATTTTAAAAAATCCCGATTGGTTTTTGTCTGGCACTGTGACCACCTGCATACTGCCAGTTTAGAAACACATACATCACTAAAGAAGTGCTCTCATAAATCTCTCATGCTTCTAGAGAAATATTTAAACACACTCAATGTTTTTTTTAATTTTTATTTAGAACACAAAGGGCAATCAGGAGGTTTTTATCAAGGAAAGTTCTAGTTTTAAGCTATTTGACCTATCAATAACAGATTGGCAATACTATACAATAAACTAGTGCCTCTTTATTTATACATTGCATAAACCTGTATGCCTGTATTTGTCAGTGAGAGCAACTATATGCGTTTATTCACACACACACACCCTCCAAAAAGCAAACCTTTAATATACATGAGAATATGAGAACCAACCCTATATAGGTTTGGCCATTTGGGCATTATTTCCTTATAAAATGCTTACAGTGACATACTAAAATGCGCATTCAAAAACCAACTAAATGCCATAAAGCTTATTTTTATAGCCTCATTTTTTTTTTTTTTTGTCACTCTTACTGTTGTGCTTCACAGTGCACATCAGCAGGTGCACCGAATGCAGAACAACACACATATTTGCACGCTGAGAGTGGTAAATACTGAAATCAATGTTCCCAGCAGGATATGAATGGCCTGCACCATCCAGACTAAAACTATTATCCTCTAATAGGGAAAACCAATACGGACAGACCCAGTGCCTCCGTAGAACTGCACAGAAAGGGGCATTAAGACACGGAGCAAACGCCGCCTGTCAGCGTGCTAACTCTATTAGCGACGTGGCTCCATGCTGCTCGTGGAAATAGGATTGACTGCAGGATCGTTGGGGGAGAGTTAGCATGCTAGCATGGGTTTGATAATAGAAGTCAATTTAGGTCAAAGTGTGCCAGGGTTAAAATCCAAATTAGAGTGAGACAGTTTGTATACACGTGTTCATGTATTGGTTATCCTGTGGGAAAATGGATAACCATGCCAGCTCTTAAGCACAGCTGTAAACACATGTTGAATGTTGTTGTTTACATCCTGAGAAATTTAGTTAACAAAATGAAACCTGGAGATGTAATTATTATTAATTTAATGCAGTGTGCCACAGCAAAATTGAAAGAAAACTCAAAAAAAAACATTGGAGAACAACTCAGAACCACTCGTTTCCTGTTGTCTCGCTGTCTGCGTCGATTACGCTACACACAGACTGACAACAGTTCTAAGTGTGTCTGAATTCAACACCAAAAAACACCCAAACATTTCCAACATATTACATTATTATGTTTTCAGGCTTGATGTTTATTGAAGCCATTGTCTGACCACAGCAGCAATTTATGAGCTAATTTAAACACCTGATCTATTGATGATCTGTCAGAGAGTGGTTGTGTCAGTGCTGCTTTTTGACATGGGCAACATGACTGCCAGTCCCTTGCCCCACCCCTTAGTCTTCAAATCCCTCTTTGACCCATTCTTACAACTGGAGGATTTGAATGTCAATAGTGCCTAATGCAACATCACTGCACCCCCAACCTAAACAACTTTGTGGATGGGATGGGGCACCATAAATGTGGTGAACCCAGGGTGTGAAAAACAGGCTGGGAATGCCCCTGTGCATGGGTCACACACCAAATTTACATCTACATGTTAAGCTTGTCAAAGTCAAGCTAGCAAAGCTACTTAATCGATAGCCTACTTCCTTATCCATCCCTATTTTTTTATATTAAAACCTCTCATTCACCTGTGAAATGTGATAACCTTTGACCTTGTTATCTGGTTTTGTAGTATTGATGGTAGCACAGCACTGCATCCCTTTTCCTTTTTTATATCATTTAAGATTTAGCGCATTATTTTGACAACTTGACAACTAAACCCAAAGTTAGTCATTGTCTGGAGGCATGGGTATATTTAGTAACTACTAATGTTTATGTAAGTGTATTAAGTTTAAAAACAATACTCACCCCCTACAAATTTATTCAGTTTAAAAAAAAAAATAATAATTGTATCACACTTAAATGTTTCAGATCAAACATCTTATGGTGATTGGTTTGGGGTCATCAAATGACGCCTCACTTTTTAAAACCTTTTTATGAAACTGTATTTTGTATTTACTCTGCATAGGCGCAAGAAGTTTGGAAATATCGTCCATCAACAAGGTCAGCGGAGAAATTAAGAAGCACCATGCCTACTGTGGAGCACACGTGTGTGTCTGGTTGCACATTTCATTATGACACATCCCAAGGAAATGTGCACATTTAACATTGCACATCTGTTTGGCCATTGTGTATCTTCTCGCTGTGTGCACAAGGTCAGAGAATGTGACTGTCTATCATCTAGGAGCAGATACCTTTGGGCATCTTGTGTATTGTTACAATAATTGGTGTCACTCCTCAGTGTGTGTGAGAGCTGACACATTGCATGGCATATATCTGCTGTCCAATGTCTGCAGACACGCAACATAAATGAAGGTAAAATGTCAAACCTCATCATCACTGTGGATTTTGGTGTCAGTTTAAAACACTGTTTTTATTTTTTTTCTAAATACTGGAGTTTTTTTTTTTTTTGTTTGTTTGTTTTTTTACATTGCAAGATGGAGACAGGCAGACTTTACTTAATTTCGGGCAACATTTAAACATCAGTGTTTATGAGACGGATTCCTGTTGAGGTAAGGATGAACCCCCGGGTGCCTCGTCTGCTCTGTCAGTCTATTGTCTTCTTTGGATGGGTTGGACTGAAAGGAAATTTTGCTGTGCTTCTGTACAACAACAATAACAAAGCATTCTGATTCTGAGAACAAAAAAAGGTGAAGGTAGGAAAATGAGGGAAAGAGACGGGGAATAAAAGACTCCGCAGGACCCAGACGAACGTTTCTTTTGCGATGTAATTACAAAAAAAAAAAAAAGAAAAAAAAAAAGCCTACACTGTATATTGAACCTTTATTAAAGAAATTGAGCATAAAAGGAAAACTTAAAACCTTCAAAGTGATTGACTCACATGAGTAATATTGCAATGGTCAGTGTACATTCAGACTGTTCCTTTTGTTGGTTTAATAAGCAAAAAACAAACAAGTTGGTGTATTTTTGATTTTTTGTTTCAAATGAAAAAAGAAACAAAGAACTGCCTTAATGTTCACAGACCTACAACACCATCAGTCTGTATGAGGATGGCAATCCCACATGTCTGGTGCTATAAGAAAGATTAATAAATGCACCAAAATCACACTTATTGTTGCACTTGCACTGGTTTTCACAGAACAAATTTCTTTATATACAGTATGACAATATCATATGGTTTAATTCCAGTGAAAGCCCTATGAAACCTGCAATTTCTTCTAACACACAGTTTGGGATATTTTACATCAGCATACACTAAAGTAACTCTGATTTGTCTTTTAGGGGCAAACGAACAAAGAAAAGCACCTTTAAAAGAAAGTCATCCTGATCAAAAGAGCCTCTAGTGGCATGAGACGGTTGGTATAAATCGATAACCTCAAAAGTTAGCAAATACATGGAACTGGGGATGAACAGAGAGAGCCGGACCTCCCATTGTGACACTTTTAGCTTCCGAGAATATTTTCTGGCATAATCCTGTCACTTTGTAAGTCGGCTCATCACATTTTATCACGGCGCTGTAGATTTCAGGAAAGGTCTCTCTGGAAGAGCTGCGAGTGCACGGCAGCACCTTCAACGTATTGTAAATTATTCACAAATCATTGATTTTTTCATGAGGTTTCATCTCTTTAATCAAATATTTTCACATTTTCGTAGTGAATCTGTAGCCGTTTCAGGGCATTCTGTGCTTTGCTGTTTAATAACTTTCTTTTTTTTTCCCAATCAGAATTCTAAAAACTCAGTTTAGCTTTACAATTAAATTACTTGAGCCTCTTAGGGTGCTTTTGCCACATTATACAACATCCTGAGATAATGACTTAGCAAACTCTAACACATAAGCTGCTGAGTCACATTTGTATTGACTTACACCATCTTATTGAGGAGTAGTAAACACAAAGTTCTGTCAAACAGAGCAGAAATCACAAAATACCCAGGAACTACTGAAATCCAATCATTGTGCCTTGTCAATGACAATGGTTTCAGTTGTTACTTTTTTAAAATTATTTTTTTTTTTAAAAACATTTATTTTCTAAAAGACAATGTGTGTATTTTCTGTCAATTTGGTTAAAGCACATCCCAGGATGTTTACAAGTCATGTTTTTCAAATCAAATCTCAAGTGCCTGAGGGTCAAATTCACGTCTCAAGTCCAAAACAAGTTTGAAGTTTCCAGTGATTGAAATAAACATTTTTTTTTCATCAAATCCCCGACATCTGGCCCCTTTAGCCTCAACAGTAATCCTTTATACGGCTCGTGAACAGATTCTGTCTGAAAATGTTTTTAGCCACTTTTCTTTAGCTGAGGCAGCTGGGGAGCAACTCATTTCTTTTTCTTTGTTTTGGAAAGTCAGTAATTTGAAATATCCCATAAACTGGGAGACGTTCTCTACGTCTCCCATCTGCTACGGCAAACTGTGGATGACTTCGGGCCACTGGCAGCACAACAGCGAGAACATGTTCTCTATATGTTCTTCTATACTTCATGATTGGTATAATTATTCCTAAAAATAATTATAATTTATGTTTTGTTGTGTGCTCGCAGCACAGAAGGGTGGTCATCTTGCTTGCCGTCCTTTCTGTTTTATTTCTTATGCGTCTGTAAATATGTGGGGTTGCGATGGTAATTGTTCTACTTCATTACCGTTGATGGATGTGTTCATGACATAGATATTTACCTGTTGTGATTAATTATTATTGATTGCTGTGTTTATGACACGAATACTTACCTGTTCCGGTAACTATCAGATGTTTGGGAAACTGCGATTGGCTCTCTGTTTGAATTCTGTTTCAGCAGTTGGGATTGGTCCCAGAATGGCACTGGACAGAATGGCATTTACACCGACCAACACCTGATGAAGGATCTTATATTTCCAAAACGGTGTGCAAGTTGGTCTAATATACTTACCTGTAAAGTAAAGTTCCTCCAAACTCGCGTACAGCTTTCCTAACATCATGTCAACGTAGCTTACCTTCTTTGAGCTTCTTTTCTAAGTGATAAAAAAAGTTAGACATAGTCCAAACCGTCTGAAAGTGAAGCGCTGCTGACTTTGCTGTCACCATCAGATTTGTTATGATTTGCAGCGCAATTCTATTGGATTTTAATCGGTGCGTTTTGCATCCAGTGAAAACAAACATGTTAAAAATAAACTGGACACTATGCTGTAAGTTTAATGATATTTTCACAGTTGCAGTCTTGACGAGTCTTGAAATGAATTCTCGAGTCCTCTGCACCCGAGACCGAGGCCAAATGCGGTTGAGTCCGAGACGAGACCATCAAAAAATTGGCTCGAGACCAAGACTGGCTTCAAGTACTACAACACTGTTAATCACAACAGTCCTGGAACCATACTCTGCTCAGAAAAGCGTTGGTCTTGAATACAAATCTCCTGTTCATGTAAAAAAACATGAGCAGAGGCAGTTTGGCAGTTAGGG
The DNA here is from genome assembly GCA_903067055.1 of Poeciliopsis paucimaculata. Taxonomy (NCBI): domain Eukaryota; kingdom Metazoa; phylum Chordata; class Actinopteri; order Cyprinodontiformes; family Poeciliidae; genus Poeciliopsis; species Poeciliopsis paucimaculata. Next base: position 42,359 of record CAEGAD010066976.1, on the reverse strand, counting down.
AGCACGGAGCTGACAGCTGAGCATGTTGTGGAAGACAGTGTAGGAGGAAGTGATGTTTTCGCCTGGTAAACTCCAACCCCAGATGACTCCCACACAAAACATGTTACTCCCACAATCAGAGAAATCTTTATTATCTACCTCCAGGCAGCCAGGCCTCTCACCCGGCTCAGGTACACACTCCAGAAGTAATACGTTGGGACTCGACTCGTGACCTTGCTTGTCCTCTACACTCATGTTTGTCTTCACTTTCAACTACAATGAGAAAGAATACTTTTGATGTATGCTAGAAGATAAGCAGTTGATCATGGACCAAAAGCGCAAAAAATGCAGGTGAACCTGGGTTTTGTTAGGATGTTGGTTTGTTTTGCAGTTTGATTTATTGATTCGGTTTTTCTAAGGCTAGGTTCACACTGCAGCCTGAAGTGACTCAATTCCGATTTTGTGACAAATAAAATCAAATTGGATTTTTTTGCCGATGCTGTTCACACTTCCAAAAATCTGACCTGAGCCGCCGGTGAACCTGGCCCATGGTCGCCTCCCGGGACCACCTCCATTGACTTTCTTCCATTAAACCATCGCCCTCCCGTTTGGACTATTGTGGGCTCATCCCTCGTTTTGCCCACAGGGGGCGCCCTGAACTGTCTTTCTGCCTCCTGGCCCCCCTAGTTTTGAGTTTTTTCCAGTATGACGGCGTCTGTTATACGCCGTAGAAATGTGCCGGTCCTGGACTTATCCTTCATCAAAGATGACCCATTCTGACACTTACTCCTCATTGTGGTCCATCCTGGTTGTTGTTGTTCTTCCTATAAGGACGCAGAATAATGACATTTGTTGAGTATTAGTGAGGTTCAGTTCGGATGAATGCAATCTGAACGTTAGGTCACATTTGAATTGGATATGCATCGGATACCCAAGTGGTCGCATTCGAAAAGAATCCGACCTGTGCTGTTCAGACTGTTATGAAAAGATCAAACAAGCCATTACGTCAAAAAATGCGACCTGCATTTTCAGGCAGAAGTGTAGTCTCTTTCTTTGACTAGATCTGCCTTGTTAATGTTTTATTTTAGTTTAGTCTCTCTCAGTAATTTTAGTTTATTCTGTTTATTTATTGTACTTTAGTTTTATTATGTTCTTTATGGCTAGTCATTCTTTAGTGTTAGATTCATTTCCTATTCACCCCCTGTACCACTTTCTCTCTCCCCTCACACCTGCAACCCATCTAATCAACCATCTGTTCCTTGTTCCAGTAATCAGTTGTGTCTATATATTCTACCATTTTCAGCCACTCCTTTCATGCTGAAATTGCAAAAGAGAAAATTGTTCAATGTTTTGTTATGTAGAAGAAAAACTGACATTTTTACCTTGATTTAGAATTGGTTCGGCATTCAAAACATTAATACTGACATGAAACTGCTTCAGTGACTTGATTTAGGAGACAGTAGGAGAAGATATGTACACACAGATATAAAAGGTTTTTAAGTACTGTGATTTTCTCTGCATGAATAGCGTAACATCAATCCATTTAGCCATTCTAAACTCAACTTTACGCACACAAATCTTTCAATACACACAGTGATAACCCAGCGGTCGCTTCCAGAGAGTCATTCTTGTCAACTGAGAAATGCGCCATTAGATTCTCAGTTATGGGGATATTGAAGATCGGTGTGAGCACAAAACCTCGGCGTGTTTGAGGCAAGCAGCTCTTTGTTATGTCTCTTTGACGGCTTTGATCTCTAATAATTTGACTTTATCTGCCTCTCTTGACTTTTGGGCAGACGGGTTGTGGATTAGCTTTGCACAGTTGCTCATCACTCCCTACAGGTGATCACTGTCTCTAAGCTGCTGGCAAAGCAGTCGAAAACCTTCCTGATGAAGGGGGGTGGGGGGAAATGCATAAATGTGTATTACACTGTTAATCAAAACATTGACAAATAGTCACGCAACCAAAAACTTTATTTTGGCTGTTGATAAAATTTGAATACTGCAGAAACATTGAAGTAAAAAGCCTCTTTGAATTAAAGCATTTCAACCCAAAGAGCCTTTTTTCATGTTCCCACGGTGTATAGTGTGTTTATCTTATATGTCTTACTTTGTGCTAATTTTAATCTCTGAATTCATTCATGGTTCAATGTCTTTTTGTGCATTTCGTTAACCAGCAGTTTTGGCTGCTATTTAAAAATGTATTTATACGCATGAGTTGCTTAATTATTTCAGGGTGGCACTGAGACAAAATCTAAGTGTCATATCCTGTTTAATAGAGGTTTCACAGAACTTAGACAGCAAATTATTCAGGAATGTTCTGGATATCCCGGCATCATTGAGCCTCAATTCGGTTTCATAAAAGCAGTAGCAGAAGTTCCCATGGCGATTTATTCTGTGAAGGTATAGCCTCCTCCACACCAGCCGAACAGCTAGGCTTAGTTAGCCTCAGCTGTTCAGTCAGCGCTCACCTGAACTCGACATAGCTGCACCTCCTGAGCCTGGTTTGGTCTTTGTGGAATGGATAAAGCCGAGATGAACTGATGGTGTAATGTCAAGCCTGGCTTCATCTTTTAGTCTGGATTTTATGAAACTACTTTTGGGAAACTGCCCTCAGGGCTCCAGTTTTTGTAATTGTTTGGGCTTCAGTCAATAAATCATGGTTCATATGACCATCCTGCTCTCCTGTCTGCACTTTGCTTCGACTTCTCTTTATGCCTGCGCTCAACTTGGCATAAAGAGACACTTTTGCTTTGCCAGGATGAGAAGAGATTGGTGTTCAATACCCAATTGATTATCCACAAAAAAAATAAATAAATAAAAATCTAACTTCCAAGGTACAACAGGGCCCTTGGATCAAAACAATGTCCTTGTTTTATATTCATCTGATGCTTTAAAGGTCCATAAAGTCTGTTTCTTCTATGAGAGACTGAATATTAAGTGTGGTAGAGTCAGTGGAGTGATTATCACCCATGAACAGTCCCTGAATATAGATTAGGATTACTTCCTTTGCTCATCTTTATGTTTCTAGTCAGGGACTAAACCTTTCTATCACCACTCAGTAAAACTCATCCCAAATTTATGCTGCTTGCGTCTCCATTCCTCCATGGGATGAACTGTGCAACAAACACACACTAATTATCAAAGCCCAGTGTACATTTGATGCCTGTAGAAGGCATTAAGCAGAGACGCAGTACTCCCACGTTGTCATCCATCAAAAACTACAACCCATCTATTTTTACCAATCACTAACATTTTGTCATGACCGCTTGACAAAGCTTACAAAAAATTGCACAGTGCACTGCAAACGACTCCATGAAGAGCAGGGACACATGTTTGCTAATAATAAAATGTCTAAAATGTTCTTTATGCTTTGAATTTAATGCTAGCTTAACTGACAACCTTAATTGGGAATTTGTTGTGTTTCAGTTTAAAAGAAGAAGGTGATCAACACATCACCTCTCTGACGATCATCAGTAGAGCAGCTGTTTAAATTTGCTAGTCAACCACTGCTAGTTTTTGGATGATCACTTATTAAACTCCAAATAAATACCAACATGAAACTGTAACAGACCGAATGTTATATTCTTTGTGTATGAAATTGTGTTGTGACCACAGCACTGAATTAATACGTACATGTCCAGGTTTCATTTTGACTGGATTGTTCTGCCACTGCAGTACGTCTATGGATGGCAAGTAAGTTAATCATCTTTTTGCACTCCATCATTGTGAGAATGCGCCTCCTCAGACAAATGCGTTTGAACTGGCACTCGTCTGTCCATTCAACATCCTGGGTGAAATCAGATCCTGATGCATTGCTGGACAACAACTGTCAGAATGATCATCTGCTGTGACAGCACAGCTTTGCAGTACACTGATACCAAGCAGAACTAATAACGGGCAGAGATATTTTCCTCATGGAAAGTCAACGAGAGAAACATTTGATCAGAACTTGCCCTGTCAGAATTCAGACTGCTTCATATCTGAATTATGCCCTTGAGCGCATACTTGACTCTGAAGTCTTATTCAAGCATATGAAACAACTTCACTGGGTTAATCTGCCTTCTGAAGCTCCCTGTCGCAAAAACAATGAGTGGGAGGAATATCCATTTGGAAAAAGCTTAAAGGTACTCAAAAACCCGTAATCACATTCCCGCTCGCGTACAGTCCTGTAAACATGTTTGCTCACATTGCCACAGGTTTGACGTCTCTTTCCCACTTTCTGACTGAATTGAGCGGATGTTTGAGCAGGCGCTGAGCAACGTTTTTTTTTTTTTTTTTTTTTTTTAAGTTCTTTTCTTCTCTCCTCTCTTCATCTGACTTCCTAGCTGATGTTTCTAAATGAGCACAGCAGTTCACTAGCAGCTAATCATTAAGAGAGAGCGGGGAAGGTCAAGATTATAAAGATGAGGAACAATTAAAATCCCTCAGAGATAATGGAGCCATGAAAAGGTTAGCGTACCCTTGTGGCTCACACAGTTTTAAACAAACACATTTGTCGAGGAAGGCATTCAAAGGCGAGATGTAATGCGGATGTGATGGGAGGGGAACTAGTGAAGACAAAAGCACAGAGGCTGCAGGCGGCTGACGAACACATGCAAAAGTTTATCAGCTCACAGTTTAAAGGCAGTGACAATACACGGACCGATAGGAGAAAATTAAATGCAGCTTCTGGAGGAAGAGTAAACAAGAGCTGCGTTTCCACAAACCGAAGAATTATACAAGTTGAAATTACAAAAAGAAATTTGCTAAATGGAAACACCGATTTAAAAAAAAAACAAAAAAAACATGTTTTTTGGTAAGTTTTTGCTCTGGGGTGAGATGGTTTTTCAGCCATATGGAAATAGATGTTTTGCAAATTGCAGTGGAAAGACTTTTTCCCTATCAAGTCACATGATCAACGACTGAGTGTGAACATCAAGCCTGAAAACATGAATCTGTAAGGGACAGACTGTTCTGTTCTTAGTGTGGAAAATGTTTGTGTGTTTTTTGGTGGTTATTCATGACACTTAAGTGGAGTTGTTATCAGTCAGTTGCTATGGGTACAAATCTGTCTACGGTGTAACCAACACAGAGAGCCAGAAAAAAGAAAACAAGTAGTGTTGAATTATTCTTAAATGTTTTTTTTTGTTTCATCATTTTCCTCTGCTGTGGCACATTGCACTAAATTATTAATACCAACATCTCCAGGTTTCATTTGGTTGACGGAATTGTTCTACTGTGACAAGTTAAAGATTTTCCTTCTTGCCCTACAGCGTTGTGCTGCTTGCATGATATTTCTGAACGTAAACAATAAAATACAATACGGCCATAAATGATTACCGGCTTCCACACCTGACTTTACCTGGTTGCTAGGAGAAAGACAATTAACCAATAGAATTGATGAAGTTTGGTTGGCACAGGGTGGTTCCTCAGGTGTTGTGCTTCACCCCCTTGAACTCTTAGTGCTTCAGCACAAAATGACATTTTGGCCAATTCCATGCTCCCAGTATTGTGGGGGGATGATCCCCGCCTCTTTCAGCATCACTAAAGCAGGCTAACTACAGGTCATGGATGGGTTGGTGAGGTGAGGTGTGATTGGTTGCCACAATTATTGCAGGCCAGGCCATTTCATCCACCACCAGTGTCTTACTGCACAAATGCTATCCTAGCACGTTCAAAGATTCCCATTACCACATTCACCTCCTCCTTGAGCTAATACTATTAGTTATCAAAAGAAATGCTGCTCAAAAACAACCAATCAGAGCTACAAAAGAGGGTCTTGGCACTGACAATCAACTCAGTATACTTGCTGCTAAATGTGTTAATGGTGGACAAGAACTTATCATTACAGGTAAACAGTTTAGCTGCCGTCATTGGTGGCTATGCTAACTAGCCTCAGCATGCAGGACAGGCATGCAGGTATTAGCAATATTGTCAATACCTATGGCAATGCCTACTGGCAATAGGTAATACCTAGGAGTTACCTATTGGCTATATTGCTATGGCAATATAGCTTAGTTTATTTTATTACGTTAGTCAATAAAATCTCTGAAAATTTTAGTTCTCAATTAAGCTATTTTACCTCCAAGTGCTTCAAAAAGCAATTCTCAAATTAAGTAGACAAAAAAAAGATTGTTTTAGCAAAACATCCAGAATTTATGAAGAAATAAACACAGAAGCAGAAACACAACACATCTTTACTCATGAATGAAACATAAAATCATCTATCAGTATCAAATCTTCTGTTGTGTCTTTCTCCCCTTTTCCTTTGTGTCCATCACTTTCCAGATTTTAGCCATTACCGCTGCATGTCTTCACCTTCTCGCTCGTCAAACTTCAATCTCATGTCTTCCTCCCTTTTGGGGGTAACACTATATTTCCCTGGATGTTCACTCACTGGATTATCTCATGTTGGGGAGCTGGCCCTGCAGCAGAATTAATTGCATCAAACGCTGATAACAGAGACAAGGAGAGTGGGAGGGGAAGCACAGAATCCATTTGGCTTCTGTCAGATAAATAGCCTCGGTTAACAACAAACACCAGCTCTAATATCCTTCCACGTTACTTTGGTGTCTTTTTTGCCTTTTGTATCAGCCTCTCTGCTGTGAAAACATAGAAGTTTAATCAACCTCTTACCCATATTTTAAACTGCCACAACAAAAAACCAGAAGAGAGTTTTCACTAAAAACATTCATATTTCGCTTTACAACGTATACACGTTTAATTAGAAAATGATTAAAAGTTCATAAATATGTAACTTTTATAACAAGTGAAGGTAGCATAGCAACATCATTGTGCTTTTAAATGGGACTACATACAGAAAAACACATAATACTGATATTTTAATAACTTAAACATACAAGTTTAAGTCCTTATTTCAACATTAGTTTTCTTTTATTTTCTCTTTCAACACGCATACGAAGAAATATGAAACATTTATGTATTACATATGATCCAAGAATGACATCGGCATTGGGTCTGTCAACATTAATGTGTTGGATCATGTTAGGTATTTTAACCTGTTCATATAAAGAACCACACAGAGACTAGTATCACTTCAGCCTTTGTAACGGGGGACAGTCTCAGTGGTTCCTCAGGACAACTCCAACCAATTGGAGCAGCAGCATTGGAAGTGGGATGAGGGGTCAGTCATAACGCAGAAGCGTAAAGCTAAGGAGCAGAGGGGTCTCTGAACTAGCTGAAACCGGTTTCTCCAAGAACAGGATGGTCCAGCTCACCCTGTTTCCAGCTTAGAGTAGACAGACAAACTTATTCATGAGGTAACTATTTGCAAAACTCTGACCAATCAGGATGCACTTTTCAATTTCCCCTCAAAAACACCATTGTCTTATTTACATCTCCAAAATGTGTTTTTATGGCTTTTTGCAGCCTTCCTCCCTGCAGCCTTTCACCATCAGACTGACGGCAGCCAGGTAATTTGCTACATCTTCCAAAGGTCTTTTGAAAGCGGGATGGAAATGCTATTTTGTAATTCTCTTGATAAGAAAACAAATTAAAATGTCTGAAATCAGCACTACTTAAATCTGTTTTTCAGAACACCGGGCGTAATCTGTTATTGATTTGTCAGAGAAATTTCTTCTTCTCAGGGCAAATCATCTGATAATTACACAGTGTATCACGTCAGAGCGGTAAACAGGTTTTAAAGTACTGCCGCTTCGACACAAAGCTGTCTTCATGTCCTGGTGGATAATGATAAAGAGTAATTATTTGATATTAAAACCTTCCTGGAAAGCTATTTCTCTTTAAATATGGAGCAGAAGACTTTTACTTAAATTTTTAACTTCCTCATAAATTATTGGCTCCTTTTTTACATGAGTTGACTCCCTTTAGACAGGCTTGATGGTTGGATGATGATTGCAGGTATGTTGCATGCGGTGCTGAAACTTCACGTGACTGGTTCTAACTAACACACCACTTCCTTTTGACATGCTGACTAACATCATCTTCCTCCTGTGTCCCATAAATGTATTTATTTAACCCTGGTGTGCGATGGTGGGAGTGTAACAGACCCCGCCTATATATGTGTCTCAAAGCTTTTCATATAATGCAAACTACATTTTTCCATAAAAACAAGAAACGGCACCACATCACTGTAACAACGCCAGGTTGGCTTCCTCTGAGTTACAGCCAGGACGGTGGAGTTAGCTAACCGTGTTAACGCTGCTGCTAGTGTGCTTGCTCTCTGTTACGGGGTTGAACAAAACTGGAGCAACATGATTAAAAAATGCTATTTCATAAATAATTCATATAGTTTGTTTCTTTTATTTAGGTTAAAGTACATCACAAAAAAGGTTTATATTAGTAGAAATAACTTGCAGGTGCTGGCTATTTTTATTTGCTTTATAGTCAGTGAAGGATTAACATTGATAAGTGGGGACATGGTCATTTGAGACAAGGAGAGCGGTCGAAAGTTAATGAACTCACACGTTCATTCACTTTTTTGTTTGCTAAAATTTAGAACAATCTTAGATGCATACAGTAAATGGCAGCGTTCTTCAAATTCCTTGATTTTATTTTCAGTTGGATTTACTGCACCTTTGTCAAATACTTTTTGTTAGCCTTGAACAATTCCTTTGAGAAATACTTATTACTTGTGTAATAATACGTTGAAGTAGTGCGACTCTTACTGAAACACTTTTTTGGGTGCCTTGCCCAAAAAAATAACTTAAACACTATTAAAATGGTTATGATTCTTTCACAACTGGTAGTCTGGTTGACTCGGTTCGATTAGGGACCAAAACTGCAACATTAGTTCAATTTTTAGCTTCGGTTCTTTACTTTCACACTTCACTGTATGTATCAAACCAACCAAACCCTTTGAAAAACCTTCTCCTGCCCCCTTCGCCTGTGGCAGCGCTACCCCAAGAACCACTGAAGAAAACCAGTGCAACTTTCTTCTTCACAAAATGTAAACACAAATAGAGTAGCATCAAATTTTAGTAGTTGTTGGATTTCTTGTTTGTCTTTGGTAAAAAGACCATTTTTCTTGCTAAGCACTGGATTTGCTCATTTGTTTTGGTCCTATTGACCCAGAAAGCCCTGCGCTGTAGTTTAATTTCCTGCTATCGGAGTGTCCTCTGCTCCCATTGCACGTACACATGCAAAGTTGGAACATTGCCAACTTTGAACTCTGGAATCCAAAAGAGCAAATTTGGACGTGTGTCACTGACCCAGAGCTGACAATCCAATATGGAGGCCACATTTTTAAAAAACATAAAATGACAGATGGTGTAACTGCTGTTGGTCATATTTTACTAGTTAGAGTCTCACTGAGATGCTCGTCATTCTGACTACTGAATTTCTGGTTAAATATGCTGCAACTGTGTTTAAAATAATAAAATGCAGAAACCAGATTGTGAGTTTTTTGGTATTAGCTGAGTTTAATTTCTATCAATCAGTATGCTAAATATTTATATCATAAATAGAGAATAAAAAATAGCTTTGAAGTGCCAGTAAAGACAGCACAAGTAACAGTAGTCAGTATCTCTACACAATTGGAGCTGGAGTGTAAAATGATAATAAAATATACCAACATTTATATGAAATCAACAAAATCAAGAAGCATGAACACTCATTCATTACATGTATTATAAAAAGTAATGAAGTTAGAATGATTTGTTTTTTTTATTTCCGTGTTTGCCTCAGCGTTTTTCTCCTGCAGAACAACCTCAGCCCAGGCCGCTGCAAAAGTTTCAATTTGAGCTGCAGGCAAGTTCACAGCTGGGTTTCTCTGTTTCTGTTCGCTTTATTGATTTACATGTACATCTATACTGCAGTTCCATATTTGTTTCTTCAAGCTACAAAGCAGATTTCAGACTCCACGAAAAGGCAGATGCACTTTTTTAACATCTTACTCCAGGGAAAATGCAATGAGCTCCGTGTTAAGTGGGGCATCAACAAGGACTGCATCTTTTTCTGTTACAGACTGGATTTCTCAACCCTTAACAACACGTGTAGCCTCTGTTTCAAGGTTTTTGATAAAAAATAAGGAAAGAAATCTGCAATTTTGCCCCAGTGGTATTTGTAATATTGCTCTCGGTTAATAAACAGAAATAGAATCCATCCCACAGCGAGCAGAAAATCTACAATCAAAGGCTACAAAAAAAAACAACAAATCATTAAATGGCTTTTTCACCAGTAGAAAATGTTTTTAATCCAGACAGCGTACTGATGCTTGGAGTTTTGTAAACCTGAGATTTGCTCCCTGGCAAGACTTGTTGGCATAATGTCTTATTTTTAATATGACTGCATGAATAGATTTCCTTGACAGATGAATTGAAAAGAAGATACCTTGAAGATACTGAGCCATGAAGAAGAGTAAGAAGCACTAAATTCAATGGTGGTGTGTCTCTACATGTTGGTAATATCTAAAGTTGCTGAAAGGTGGAGACTTAAAAAGTGTCTAAAAGTTAAGCTGGGGACATTCAGAAATGGATGATTTCTGTGGGATTCATCTTAAATCAGTCAGTCCATTCTCCACTTATGGCAACAGAATATATATAACATAATGGTGTTAATATGAAAACGTTGCTGATAGTCCCGATTGGTCCCTTTTCACAAGAGGACAGTTTCAGACACGCCTTTTATGTCTGTGTTTATGTTCAGTCAGCAACATGAAGCCCTGAACAGCCATTGTCATTCTTGCTATTGTTGTTTTCAGAGCTTTACAGACTCACAAAATTACAATCAGAGCATCCTGATTGAACCAACTATCGGGCTTAGGTTCAACTTAATAAAGTCATCAAGATGTTTAGAGGGACAAAATGGAAAAAAGTCCAAATTGCACAACAACTCATTATCTTGGAAGCAATCAGCTTAATTGAGAAACAATGTATAATGGTTGTTTTCTACTTTGAGGTGTGGCTCTGTCAAATTGTGGGAAGTTATTCTTTGAGACTTTTAGGTGTGATCCCATTACTGCTTTATAAAGGCTGTGCTTTATAAATATTGCTGGAAAATACTGTATCAATATAAATATTGATACAGTTCACATTAAGCATATTCACACCTTTATTTATATATATATATATATATATATATATATATATGTGTGTGTGTGTGTGATTTCCGCTCATTTTGACTGGCTGTCTAACATTCTACCAGCTGCCTAAATACACAATGTTATTAAATTTTGCTCTTATACGTTTGGTTTCCACACAATGTCTATGTGGATGAAGTGTTTCAAGAGATTCGACACTGAAGCTTTTGCTGCTGGATGCAGAGTGTCAACCAATCAGAGAGTCTCCTCTATGTGATGGTTTGGCCTGAAGTTGGTGTCCTGCCAGGCACTGATAAGCATCAGCAGGCCATCAAACTGGGCTTGGGGGAGATGGAAATAGAGCTGAAAGTGACCTTTGTCAGTGCGCAGCTTGCTTGTGAAACTCACAACACCTTAGAATTATCTGGTGAATTCAAACATGGAGCAGAGGTACCCAACGACATTCTTCCACTTTTTCTAAATAGAGCCAAGACACTCTGTCAATACCTCCTTCCTCCCCCAGTCTTACAACGAGGCTGGGGGAGTTTCAATGAGTTTCCACTCATTGAAACTCTTTCAATGAGTGGAAGGACTCATTGAAAGAGTTTCAGGGAAAAAAAGCAAGAGGCTCCTCCCAACGCGCGTCTTGATTAATTTTGACGCTCCATATCAAGAGTCTGATTTCAGAATGCACAAGCGTCCAACTCGAGGCGTTGGACACGTTTTTTGACATGTCCAATGCGTGTCAAAAACGTGTTCGGTCTGAAAGCAGCATTAAGATGAGTTCTCATTCATGTTCCTCTTTTCTCACAGGACTCTAGAATATGAAGAGTTACTTCAACCATTTGATTCAGGTGGCAATATGGCTGCAGGACATCCGTCCTAGACTTGAAGACTTCTGGTCTACAGAGGCAAGAATCAACCATCCCTTTAGGTGTTTATCTATTTTCTGTCACTTCATTTAAATATCTTAGCAATGAAACTTCATGTCAGACTGATCAGGCTCTAACTGAGCTGAAATCTTCCCACTTAGATTGATAATGGTGATATTTCCTGCATTAGGCCAAAATGCACTAATGGCCTGACTAAAGAAATGTGTGCCAGGCAGTGACAAAGCCTTCCCCATTAGGTCATGCTTTATCTGAGTCGTTTTACTGGCCTGTAATGAGCTGATTTAGTATACCTGTTTCAGTGCTGCATTGAAGATTGTTAAATCATCCACATAAGAAGAAAATTACCTAATAATTGCACAGTACCTTACAACAGTACTCATAACCCTTGAACTTTTTTCACATTAAGTCACATTACAGCCACAGGCTTCAGTGCATTCATGGGGATTTAAGCTAATAGAAACACACTATGGAACACGCCATGGAAAAATGGAGGGGAAAATGACACATGCTTTTTTAAATTCCCTTTAAATCAGACACCCTTTTATTCCCCAAAATGTATTTATGCATGAAGTATAAGATAGAGGTAGTATATTAGTGACATAGTTAACAGAGTATTATTAACATACTGACAAAATTGGGCTCGAACATACCCAATTATACAGACATATACTCATACGTGAAATGGGTCAAGTCAAAATGACTATCCTATGGCAGCAGACAGAAACGGTTATATAAAAAGATTAACATAGTACTTAAAAATATGTAAATCTCTCAAATCTCAGAGAGATTTCACTACATTGAAGTCAATGCAGTGAAATCATTACAGAGAAGCCATTTAAAGGCTTTCTTCACAATGACCATGCACACACAACCAGAGCTACAATAAAACGGTTTATATGAAAACATTCTTACGATTTAGAATGGCCCAGTCAAAGTCCAAGACTTAAATTAATTCATAATTTTATGGTATGACTTAAAAATGAGTGTCCACATATAATCTCTGTCCAGTCTGATGTCTATCAAAGACAAGTATTGTTGCTCATCCTATTTAGCAAAATATTTCAAGCTTAGTCAAGAATTTGGAGTTACAATCAGAACCAAATGTGATTCTATAAAACTTACAAAACCTCTCTGATTTTTATTCCAGTTATTTACAATTTGAAATTTAGTTTTTTTTTTTTCTTTTAATCAACTTCACACTTTATTTGGAGTTTTTATAAAATCCCAATGAAATAAATTGAGGCTTGTAGTTGTAACAGAAAGTAAATAAGCCCAAGGGGTTTGAATACTTTTGTGAGGCTGTTTTAAAGTCACTGCCCATTTACCATCCATACATGAGTCTGATCGGTCCATCATTTACTGTATATTGTTATCATACACAATCCTCATGAATTCCTCCATGGCCAGGCATAAGTGGACAAGTCCCAGCTGCTCACTTCAAATTTTGTTTAATTAGTCACTTGGAGAGTTGTAAATGAGTGGGGACTTGCCGTTGATTAAAGTAGTACTATGAGTGTCTTCATAGGGAGACGCACTTTAAACATTAGCGGAATAATTAACGCCCTGCTGAAGTAATAGGCCCCACGGACAGATGGAGCGAAGATGTGAGCCCAAATCCGGTGCAGAGAAACGTACATCTGAATCTGCTGAAAGAGCCTTCAATACAAACAAAAGAGTTTCGCTCTGATTTCGTTGCATTAACTCATTAGTTCACAACTCAAACAAACCACAGTGTCATTTCTAACAGCATTCTGCTGCTCCACACTGATAAAGACACTCCTAGTAAACACATTGAAAGTCAGAGGGTGACGGTGGGGAGCTAAAACGTAATAAAGACATTATGTTTTATATGCCTGTAGGGAGCGGTAGCTTCCTCCGTTTTAATTTCATCCATCATTCGTCACTGTTTGTCTAAGAACAAAACACCAAGTGGGAGTTCTCATCCATGTTCCACTGTTCTCACTTCAACTCGCTGCTTTGTTATTCCACACTTTGTTAGTTTTTCTCATATTAGAATGTTTCCCCCTTTGTTCTTTTAAGTGTTTAAATAGAAACAAAACTACTGATAGTAATATGCAACATATCAAAGTGGCCATATAAAAATGTATATATTTTACTGTAAGAATATTTTTAGCAAGAAAAACTGTTATTTTTACCATTATGACAATAAAAAAAAAAGACAGTTGTAACAAAAGAAAAAAAAAAAAAAAACTGCCATACATCAAACCACATAATATTTTTGAAAATCCAGAATTTGTGACGCAAAATATTGAGACCGGTGTACATTATTTCAAAACCTTTTCTCCACAGGACAGTTTGCAGGAGTTGTTATTCTTTCACATCGCTGCCCATCTGCCTTTGTTATGAAGTGGGTCATAACCTGAAAAGCTCTATTTAAGAGTTGACTTTGATTAATAATAATCGGAAAATAGATTAATTCTGGCCTGGATTACAACTTACAAGCTTATCTGAAATTGATGGCTGTTAATGTTATTTCAATATTTGGACAACATGGACTGAATGCAGCTTTAACATCGAAGAAAATATAGAGACTGAAAATCAACTATATAATGCAAATATTAAACAGGATGAAGAACTAGGCTATATAAAATTTTAAACTATTCTCACGAATCATCATAGGAAAAGTATTTCAAATGAATTATAACATGTTTTTTTACAAAATGTTTGCACGTTTGGCAAAAATATGACTGTCAATAATCTGCCTGCTGGTTTGTAGTTTGGTTTGCTGGGTTTTAGTGAGATCTGAATAAGGACTTATCTGATAAGTATGTAATTAATAACTAAACTGACTTTTCGGTAATTCCTAATCTGTTAAATGGTACTTGATTACATCAGCTAGCTAGAAATTATCGTTTTTTGCTATAACGTGATACCACACATCTCGCCTTTTAAAAAGTTTATGAAATGTTTCACATCGTCTCAGTTTGAATAAACGCAGCATATGAGATTATCTTAAGGACATTGTCATCATGATTAAATTTCACACAACACAGTTTTTGTGGTTGTTTGATTAAATAAAAGATCCATCCAACCATCAAATGAGTAACAGAAAGGCTTTTGTGTTACTGTTAAAATTCTCTAGTAAAAGGCAAAAAGCATGCAAGAATGGTTCAATCCTTTTCTGGTCAAACTGAAAAAATACCATGTATCTGTTGGACCTGCAGCCACATTTATGGCAAATAAAAAGCCACTTTGCTCTAAAAGATGATCTTTTGCAGCAGAGAGTCTGTCATTCTGATATCTCTGCTGCAGAAACACAAACAGTCATGCTAGCTTGGAGCTAAACTGATGCACTGGGATTCTGGAAACAATTCCCGAGGGACCATTAGAGGCGCATCTGTCTTACAAAGGGCATCATCACCAGCTAACAGGCTGCTTTCACACTACCATTAAAAAGTAAAAGGTGTTTTTGGAGAACAGTGACAGCAGTATTTCTTTTGTTGTTGCGAGAAACGATTGCATCAGGAACGCACTTATCAAGCCAGAGAGGTCCTTTACAATGCCAGGGTTGTTTATGCCTCAGAAATAACTCAGGAGTTCAACGTGTCAAGTCCTTCAAACAACCAAAGTGACTTCAGTCTGGAGCTGTAAAAAGAATAATCTTATTTGCATGGACAGGTTATAATTGTGAGCTTCCAGTGAGCAAAAACAGATTGTATATATATGGGATTTGATGGACAGCATTTCCTGAAATGACATTTACATGAACTGGGAATATTTTCAATTTACAAACAGCATATTTACAACATATTTCTTTCTAAAGTTCTAAGTCCAAGAGTCACAAGTTCTCAAAGGGCTTGAGAGAAGACTGGGTTTCTACCAGACACATGCAACAAGCAGCCCTGAAAAATAAAATGCACTGCTTTAAGCTTCGGTGTTTACAGGAAGGAAAAAAACAGAGCTTGTCTATATCCTCAGCATCCACAAAGGTTAAAGCCTGCACTTATTTTTAGGCGAGTCGATATATTTGAAACCACTGGCTCTCTTTTCAACGCTAAAGAGAAGGTAAACAAGAGTGGACCAGACGGCAAAAGGAACAAAAAGAGGCTATTTAGACCCAGAGAGCTGTGGCTCATGTTTGGATCTATATGACAATAAAGCTTTATTTAGTCAATTTTGTTAAGTCAGATAAAAGCCTAATGTGGTTGATCACAATTAATTTGTAAAAGCAACAAAAGGGTAAAATATTCAAGGTGGTGAATACGTTTGTAGGCACTATACATCAGCTATGAGGCACAATCATTCAAAGTAAAAGACACTAGGAAAAAAATGTTTCTAATTTCTAATTTTGATTTTTTTTTTAAACTGAATTACTGAAATTACATATAGCTTAAAGACGTTAAGGGTCAAAACTGGAGGAGAAAGTTACAGCACTAGAATTTAGGTGAAAACTCCCAAATACTTTATTGTATTTTTCAAAGTGCAAAACCAAGTGATTTTTTTTCTCTATATATTGACATCATGTACCAATAGCTGAAAATCCCTCATGTTAACTGTCGATGTTTCCTCAACGCCACTTATTTCTGTCATTAAATGGTTCATTATTGATTGCCTCTTAGCTTACATCCTCCTCAGCAATTACCGATGTTAACTGAGACTTAATAAAAATTCAGACTTTGTTTCCAGGTATTGATTCAATAAAGGACTACATGAAGGTGAAGAGCCATATTCTATAACACCCATCACCACTTACGCAGTCTGTGAATGCTACATTACCGCAATGAAGCCTGCAAGTAATCGCATAATGGCACGAATCAATGCAGCTATTAGATTTATGTTCCTTCATCAGAAAATGTCCATCAAAGATGTCACCATCTTCAGGCTCCACTGGCTTCTGATAAATGCTATAGAGTGAGAAGTTGCAGTGAGTTTAAGTTCTTGTATGTACAAGTTTGTTTTTTTTGTTTTTTTCCCAACCTGATCTGAATTTATGCACCAGTGTGTCTTTTCCATTTCCATCTATAACCCTGTATGACTAATTCTTCTTCTGCGTGTGTTTAATCGTGGGTGTGACACGCAGGATGATGTTAAAGCGCCGAAACCTCTCATGTGCAAGACTAATTGTGTCAACTCTGTTTAGGTGCCACAGCAAGGAACTGTGATGTACGTGAGATAGGGACAATACAACACTGTTCACCGAGCCTGTTTGTTTAACTGCAAATTGTCTTTATTTCAGACCGATACTAAATTAGTAAATACACATTCAGACAGTATGTGTCCTCCATACAAACTCTTTCACACTTTGTCATGCTACAAACACAAACTTAAAATTCAGATCTAACTCGTTTTATGTTACACAGAGTTGCCACAGGTTTTAAAGGGCCCGTATTATATATTTTTTTCTGGCACATAGTGTAATTTTATAACACAATAAAGTAACTGCGTTACCTTGAGTTGCTTTAAATATGCTGTGTATAGGAAATTTTACTTCCTAATTTAATGCCTTGAAATTGGGCTTCTGTCTCTTTAAGAAACTCCTGCTCTTTCTGAAACTCCACCTTCAGGAAGTAATTAATCATGGCTCCTCTATTAAACCTTCCATTTTGCTTTTTTTTTTTAACTTTTCTCTCCTGTACATCTCCTCCATCTGTCTTTCAGCTCATCCTCAGTATTGCCCCTTTTACCATTTTCTCTGTTTGTGTGACCTCTCAGACTCCCTTCTTAACGCCTCCCTCTTCTGCCTATCCTTATACCTTTTTTCCAAGTCATGGCCTAGTCTTTTTTCTACTGTGTACCCATGCATCACCGTGACCACACCAGCTGTCCCTGCTGTTCAACAATTCCTGGGAGACATCAAGGCAAAGGATTCTACAGAGAAGACAGAGGATGAGTGCAGAGAATAACAACAATCCACTTTTACAGCTGGAAGAAATCCGGACTACATTTAAAGTGAGCGTAGGCATCAGCTCTAAAGTGATATAAAAACTTTTGAAACCTGCCATGTGACCATTTATATACCTACTGCAGAGAGAGAGGAGCATTAAAGACATAAATGCAAAAACAGAGACTCAGAGGAAGACAAAGAGGAAGACCCAGAGGAAGAACAAGAGGAAGAACCAGAGGAAGAACCAGAGGTAGACCCAGAGGAAGAACAAGAGGAAGACCCAGAGGAAGAACAAGAGGAAGAACCAGAGGAAGAACCAGAAGAACACTTTTTGGTAGTCATACACTAAGAAAAATTCTGAAAAGACTTTCTTAACCAAAGTTTAAAAGAAATTGCCTTATGCCTAATGTCATAGTCGATTTTTACTCTGATCCTAAATCGAAGATACTTCAAAAAAGGCAACCGGCACTGCTGAGAAGATGAGAAGGAAAAAGTGAGTGAAATAGAAAATTAGAAAGCTCAAAACACAAAACTGGTTTGGAGGAAAATAGTAAACAAGGTGAAAATAAGAGAAGTGTGATAAAGAAAGACGGAGCTCTAAAAGAGGAGCAGAGCAGTGCAGAGGTAATGTAAAAGAGAGCAAATCTCTACACAGGAGAAGCAATGGCTCTACTTCAAAGAAACAGTTGATTCAGAAGTGGACCATGTTTTCATGGAGAGACTGCCTACTGAGAGAAAGATTGGGAGAGACATTGAGTGAGAAATGGTGAGTGAAGAAGAAAGAGGAGGTGATGGGCATGTTGAGTGACTTAGAGAGAAGCATTGGGGGCCGTCAGAGGAACCGCTGCTGTTCTGATTCTGCTGGCTGCATTTCCATGAAGGTTGATTCCCTTTGGGTCAGTTCTGTGCTTTGGTGATGATGTCTCCAGAGTATCTAATGCTTGTAGTCTTGTTCTCTTTTCTATTTGTAGAAGAAAAATATTCAGCTTGAATGACAATGTGAAAGAAATAATCAGTTGACTTCCCATAACTTATCAATGTTTTGGTCAAATTTTCCTAAAGGGAGAAAAAAAATGCTTTTTTTCTACTCTCAGAAAGACTGATACAATAATATTAAGACGATATTAAAAGGAAAATAGTCCTTTGTTGCCTTTCACATCAAACAGATGTTGGCTTCAAATAGAACCAACTGAATACAGTTAAATTATTTCATTTGAGACCTTTTCTGAGTCGACTGGTTGAATTGGTAAATCGTGAATTAAGTTTAATTAACCATATTGTAACAGCGTTTCCACTGAGCTTA
This sequence comes from Poeciliopsis paucimaculata, assembly GCA_903067055.1. Taxonomy (NCBI): domain Eukaryota; kingdom Metazoa; phylum Chordata; class Actinopteri; order Cyprinodontiformes; family Poeciliidae; genus Poeciliopsis; species Poeciliopsis paucimaculata. The sequence continues at coordinate 23,358 of CAEGAD010066976.1, read as the reverse complement.
AGAATCATGGAGAAGGCGACAAATAGAGGGTAAGGCAATAAGTTTTTTACTGACTTATTGTGCGAACAAACTTATTTACAAGTGATTTTAATTGTGTTTCCTATTTAATGGACACACAGCAAATTGCAAATAGTTTTTTAGACATTAGTGGAAAATTGAAAATGTTTTGTTTATAGTTTTTTCGATGAAAATGCTGAAAAAATTTTTGAGAACCAAATTCAATCTCATCTAGGTTTACTTTTAGCAGGTCTGCAGAATCAAAAAAATAAGTTAAACCTGAGATTTTGGTGTGCTGCAACTTTTTGATGCGTCTGCGAAAACAGACCTGGAATAAACTTAGTTCATTTTGATACAATCGCTAGCTGCGTGCTACCCAAAAAATTGGGTTATCCTTGAAAACATCAACTTAGAACTTATCTGCCTATTGTATGTAGAAAAAAAGTAAGGGTACATTTCCACCAAAACATAAGGAAAGTTCAAAGTTCCAAAAGTCTCAAATGTTCTATAAAAAAATTCAGGAATTTTGATATTAGTCTCAGAAATTTCAGAGTTTTTCTGAAAACATTCAAAGTTTTTTCAAGCAAATCCTTGACTTTTCAACGCATTATAAAAATCAAACTATTTAAGTTATTTAAAGAATAAAAATATTTTTGTGTCTTGTTTTTTTTCCTGATGTCTTTTCTTCTACATGTAGAACACAAAATCAGAGGTTTTGATTGCAGAAACAAAATCTAAACTAATCCAGAAATTTGGTAAGGATTGGTCTTTTTCACAGTAACTTTCAAAAAAGATTCAGACTTTATCAGTGAGATTTTTTTCTAAAAAGCTAATGGATACTTTTCTGACTGAAAAACAGCCTTTAAACCAGAATTACCGTAACAAAAAGATGTCATCATCTGAAACTCTAGGAATTGTGGCTGTCTGGAGCTAAAAAGATGCTTATTTCCTGTCAAAGGGAAATATTCAGTGAGTGTGTTACCATTTTGTTGGCATTACAGATTTTTTTAGCACTTTTACTTTCCCCAAAGATCCTTGATGCACAAAAAGTAGGTAAGCTTTTTGACAGGAAGTAGGTAATGAGGACAATTTTTCTTCACCTACTAAAAATAATGTCCCTGTTAGAAACACATTTTGCCTTAGGATTATATAAAATTCCAATACTTGGCCTTGAGAGACAAAACAACTGTATCCTTAAGGACAAGGACACAATGCACTTTGTGCTACAGCTCCAGTCGAGTCATCAGCCAGTCCATCTAGAAGACTGTAGAACCTTCTTCAGTTACAAGATGTGTTGTTTTGCTGTTAATGTTACTTTTTATGTCTGCCAGTTGATGACTTTCTGCATTGGTCTAGTCACAATACTCAGATGAGTGAGTTTCTATAGCCCAAAACAAAAATATGCATCAAATTATACTTTCAGATCTGTGATATTCAGGTCCCTTGAAATGCCAACTGCATTACTGCAGTTCAGTCACACTCATGCTGGTAAAAAGCAGACTAATTATGACTAGAAAGTGAGACTTCCAGCTGCTTCCATTCACAGCTGCTGCATTATAAGAAATCTAAACCTTCTGGTGTTGAGTTGTTGTGAGAAAGGGAAGTCCTAATTCCTGATTGTGTGCATGAGATTAACAATGCTAAAAAGAACAGCAGCAGCAGAAACGACAACGTCAGAGTTTGATCTGGTTAATTTAAATGGTCCGTCATTAGTCAGTCTGTGAAAAAAAAAAAAAAAAAAAAAATCAAGCTTCTGCATCCTTTTCCAGTACTACTATTTCCATCTGAAGAAATGCACTGCAAAAACAACCAATCAGAGTCAGGAGGAGTGTCTTAGCGACGTATATCAACTTTGTGTATGGGCTGCTAAACCTGGTAATGGCAGATGAACAATTTATTGTCTCAGGAATATCGTTTAACTGTTGTCATTGGTAGCTAAGCTAACTAGCATTGCATTCCTGGCAGGCTGTTGTGGTGAACCAGCTGTAGTGTAGCAGAGAGAAAAGGACGGGGCGTGTGTCTCAGTGGTGTGTGCACTAGCAGGATTGACAGTGCCAAGGTCCTCCTCCTGCTCTGATTGGTTGTTTCTGGCCGATCTGTGCATTAGCACTGGGAGAACACAGAGGAGCTCAAATTTTAAAACACCGTGACAACATAGTGACAGTTTTAGCAAATATGTAGAAAATGTTATGTCTTCTTATAAAAATGACACACTCCAGCTTTAATGTTGATGAATGTTATTTTCCTGTTGTGCAATGTTTCACTTGTCATATTTCTTGCTTGCACCCAACTAGAAACATAAAATTGCATTTCTGCTAATTTTATCAAAATTACACTTATATTTTCAACATAGACATTTGACAAAATATGATGTTTACAGTTGTTTTAATGTTTTTTCTCTTTTTTAATGTTTTTGTGATGTCGCGCACTTTGGACGGCCTTGTTGCTGAAACATGCCAATAAATAAACTTGACTTAACAGGCAATGCACTTTTTAAATATATGAAAAAATAAAAATAGAACAGAAAAAATTATTATAAAAAATATGATATATGCCCTTTAACTAACTTTATCAGCTCTCCTCATAAAATATTGGAAAGAACAACTCAGAGTCCAACCAGCTCTCAGCTCAGTTTAGGTTTGCTCTTAGAGCCATTTTACCCAGGAGCATATGACAATACCTGAGCCTGCGCTTATTAGCACCTTCAATTTTCCTTCACCTGTAGCTAAACACCAATTTGTGCCTTTCAGCTCCATGAAGTATATGTGCTATACAACCTGTCACTCTACCAATTGGGAAAAGCTGCTGCCATGTGTGTTTTGTGAGTGTGTGTGTGTGCGTGTGTGTGTGTGTGTTACCACAGAAGCCTAATTGTCCAGCTCCCAGGGAACTTGTAATGCAGCCACAGTTCATTTAGTGACTCTATCTGCCCCAATTAGAGAAGAGTAGAATGGGATTTAGTCACAAGCACTTATGATAACCACACTAATAGCTTCCTGTGATCCAGAAGAAATAGTCTTAATTATCTGTCGCTCACACAGTTCCCCGCTTGCACCTTTCTTTACCAGCTACTCCAATTCCACGAATGAATTCATTTGTAATCTGAGCAGTATTATAGACTGTCCTTTGACTTTTCAAAAACAGAAAAAAATAATAATAATAAAACGATTGAATAAGTGGGACAAAGTCAAGAGTACTTAGAATTTGAAAAGAGACGTGTCTTCGTTGAAGTTTGTTGCTCTTAGGCTGGAAAGTTCTCCAAAATCACTTTTATTCTCTCCGTTATATCTGTTGCCACAGTGTGTCCTTCATGAATATGAATGTGTGTTTTAGAGGCTTTGAGATTAGTGTTGAATTCTGTTGTGGTGGTTTACCTTGCTTCCTGTTTTACTTCAAATGACAGTTCATGTGGAGATGGATGGAGCTGAATACACACCGATTCTGGAATAATAGTTGTCACTGAGTAGAAGAGGGTTGGGGTGGAAGTCCACTTGGCAACAGATCAATAAGGTGCATTGTCATTACAAATGTGCGCAAAATTGTGTCGCTATTCCGCTAATGTTGGGGGAAAAAAAATCATTTTTGCAATTAATTCCGTTAAATAAAAAATGCAATTAAAATTATGTAAATAAGTTTACTGACGAGCTGCACAGTGTTGCAGTTGGTAGCACTGTTGCCTTGCATCAAGAAGGTCCTGGGTTCAATTCCCAGGACCTTCCCGGCCTGGGGTCTTTCTGCATGGAGTTTGCATGTTCTCCCTGTGCATGTGTGGGTTCTCTCTGGGTGCTCCAGCTTCCTCCCACAGTCATCCAAAAACATGACTGTTATTATTTGATGTTGTTTGACTTCGGGAGACCCGGCGAGTATGCTGTAGTGAACTATTTCGCTTTCTTATTTTGAGGTGTTTTTATTTTACTCCCCAAAAAATATTTACATATAATTTTAAAATGTAAAGATTCAAATATCTGTATAATTTTCCATCTTACATCCATGTAAGATTAATGCGCTATAATCCGTCTTACATGGAAAAATACTTTAGTTATTATTCAGGTTCGACAGTCTGATTGATGATCTGAAACATTTTGGTGTGACACAATCCAGAAACACGACAAGATCCCCTTGTTCATTTTCTCTGGTATAGTATCATGAAGAAATCGAAAAATAAAAAAAACATTTCAATGCTGACAAACACTTAAAGTGTATGGACAAATATTTCCTGGAGTTGTGAGTTCATCACTGAAGCAGAAAGTGCTGAAAACAATTATATAGAAGAACCTGTCCTCTATTAAGCTACTGTCCTTGGATTTTGCAAGTGTGCGTTGCTTGTAATTCTCCAAAGTGGCTTTCACACTCAGAGAAACGCCACTGAACCATCAAACAACACACTTTTAAAATCTCTAACAGCCCCCTGAAGTCTACTTAAAGCTGCTTGTGAACCTCCCAAGTCTCTTCTCTAAAACTTTCATTAGGCTCAGTGGTTTCTCTCGGAGAGAAGAAGCCACTGTTTTCTCTCTTCTTTATTTCACACTTTTCTGTCTCATTATTCTCATCAGCAATCTTCTCATCAAACCCTCCTTTTCCTCGTGTCTGACTCGGTGTGTTTCTGTGACCCTGAAACTTGTGCCTAATGAATTATCTGAGTGGGTGTGTACATTTAAAAACTGCATCTGTTCGGTTGTGCAGTTCAGAAGCGAAGGCTAATGAGGCAGCAATTTAGCAATGATCTCTTAGCTGTTATAATAAGCAACTGAGACACAAAGCAATTCTTTTGGCCTGCTGATACAATTTATTGGGGCTCAAAAATAATTGAACACGTTGTAATTTGCCTGCATGTGAAATCCCAGAATCCTGAATGATGTGTTCAATCATAGTCATTCGTGATTGATGTAATTTTTTTCCCAGTTTATTTTAAATCTAATAATAAAACACTTAGGCTACGTATGTTTCATTTCACAAAGCCTTTATTGCCATCTTCCAAGTTTAGGCATTCAGCATCTTAATGTCGACTCATTTGGGAGCGTGTCAATGCGTACTTGAACTCTGATGCGAACCAAAAAAGCAAACAACATATGGTTGTCAAGAAACCTAGAGTTTGGCTTGGTTGAAGTGAACTCTGGTGCGGCTCGGAGGCATGTGTGAATCCCAAGTGGACCAGAGACCACTCCAGAAGCAGGAAGTTGAATAAAGTGCAGGGCCTTTTGGGTTAATAAAACCAACACAAACAAGCATATCTGGATGCTAGCTGGGGAATTGGCTCATGCTGACCCCATTGTTGAATAGTTTTTTTGTGACAAATACACCAAAGGGAAAAAAAAAATAAAATAAAAAATCCTGTGACTGGTAAAATCTGATTTGACTCTGTTTTTGTTCATATTTTAAGAAGGAAGTTGCGCTCAGTGTCGTCTTCAGAGGTTTTCCTGCTGTTTCCTTCTGTGACCATGTTTTTCAAACGGTTTGTTTTGCCCAACAGTGCATTTTCAAAGGTAGCATTTGAAAATGTAAGAAATGTAGCAATTTTGGTCCTCAGCCAAACTCACTCTACCAGAATATCAGTTGTGAAAACAGCCCTAGTTACATCCCTCAGTTTTTCAATAAATTAAATTTGCATTAAAGAACAAGAACATCAGCATCCGATTTGTCAGGATACGTTGAGAGTTAAGACATACATGTGTATGAACAGATTCTAGAGCAGGCTTCTCTAACCTTTCCCTGTATTTTTATTTTTCTGGAAGAGAGAGAAACATGGTTCAACAGAGTTTTCTTTCTCTTTTCTTCCACCTGACCTGCATGATGGGACCTGACAGCAGGTCAGAGCTTTCAGCAGTAAAAACCAATGCGAGGGGAGCGGACAGTGCTGCTGGGCTTCAGAGATAGTTAAGAAGCTGTTGGAAGGCAGGTTTTCTCTGGCACAGGGAATTGTCCAAGACCTTGTGGGCCAGCTGATTACAGTAAAAACCTGGACGCTTGGGGCAGATGATAAACATGATAGGACATCTGTATCTGACATATAGCTGCCCTTGCATCCCCAGATGGAGTGAAATCAGAAACATTTTCTTTTCATGCAGGAGTTGAAGTTAGGTGGCTTTTTTGATCAAGTGAATTAGCTCTCCACAATGAATGTGTGCAGTTTCAGACTGCTTGATATGCGTTTGAACAGTGATTTGACACGGCTCTTTAAAAGTGCAAAAGTGAGCCATCTTTGTGTTGCAGCCATTTAGACTGAAGATCCTGCAGATTGATGTGATAGCACCGGAAAGAAAACCTAACCATTCCCAGCTATGACTATTTCTGTTTTTCTAAGAATCGACACCAAAGTTTACCTTTTGTTTTTTGTTTTATCCAGTGTGGAGTGCAGTCAGGGAAAGCAAAACTTGGCTTTTCTATTAGTTAGGGTTTGTTTTTTTTTGTTGTTTTTTTTTTTTTTTTTTTGTATGACAAAATTTGTTTGATGTTTAAGGTCAAAAACACTGAATTTATGCATTGCCAAATGAATTACATATTTGATCATAAATGCACAAGAGGAGATTGAAAGTACCGTATGGCACAGCTAGGGGGCAGCGATTTGCTCCATAAGTACAATAAGCAGAACAGATGGTCTTCTTCTATGATTTGAAATGATTGAAAATAGTCTGAAAAATCCAGACGCAGGGAACGGTTCAGGACGATTCTCACCTTTGGTGATTATCTCCAAGGATGTAGCCAGATTTATTAAAATGAAGTCAAACAAAAGAGTAACAACATGTTAGTGGACAAGGATAGGTGGATGGACTTCATAAACAATTAAAGGATTATACACAATTTTCGGTTTTACTCCAAAAACGAGTGGCCAGAAAAATTTTTAATTATATAAAATATTTGTGTAAATAAAGCATAAATATTTTTTAAAGCAACTACTTGAATCATTTAAGGTTAAAATTGATACATAACATTCTGCTGTCGGTGCTTTGCCTCACCGCACGTCACTGCACTGACGAGGCTGTTGGTCTTTCACCATGTACACTTTGCAGCTGGGACATTAAATAGCACAATTTCTCCTCCCTGTGCGATTGTTGCCCCAGATTGAAAGCCTCCCAGATGCTGGGTCAGGATCTCTAGAGATTTTCTAAAGTGAATAGAGGAGTGAAGGCAGGAAATTCCAAACTGGTCATTTAAGTGGCTGGTACCTTTTGAAGTCCTCTGGAAAATAAAAAAGGAAAGGTGTTACACCAATTTCTGCTCTTGTCAACTACGTAGATGAACAGAACCTCACAATGGTACCTCCACTTCTTGAACTTTTTCTGACCTTGTCACTCCTATTTTAATGACATTTTATCTGATAAAAAAAAACAAAACAAAAAAACTGGAACTTAACAGTGAAGTGGAAGAAACATTATACATTGTTTCAATTAGTTTTTATGCTTTCAGAAAAAAATAAATAAATAAAAAAAGTTCACAACATTTGTATGCATCTCCCCCGAGTCTATATACTCTGTGCAACAACCTTCTGCTGTAATTACAGTAGCAACTCTTTTCCACAGCAGTTTCCTTGTATTGTGTAGATTTAGGCAGTGGAACGTTTGCCTGTTCTTCACTGCTAAACATCTCCAGCTAAATCCGATCAAATAAAGAGAATCTGTGAACATCAGTTCAGTTCTGCAGCTAGAGTTTGATCTTGTTCACACTGAGGCGGTTTTAGGTTTATCTACAAACATTTCTATTGCCCAGAAACAATTTTTGAAAACTAGTTTTTCGAGAACACAGCACCTTATTAAAACTTGCAAGCCTCGTGCTTTTCAAAATGACAATTATTTCTAAAAAATTTAATCTGAACTCTTTTTTTAAAACCTTGTCAAACGCTGACTGTGCTGTACCTCAGGTTTTACCAATAGCAACATAAGAAGTGAACAAAATCATTCAGTCCATGTTGGTCACTATTGGTTCGCAATGCAAAATCAGACAGAATACAGAAATTGTAGAGCTCTGAATTTTTTTTCTTCATGCAGTTCTTCAAACATTTCATTCCATTTCACAGCATGACATGCATTCAAACAGGAAGGAGTCTTTCTCTGATCAAACCACCTGGCTTTTAAAGCATTGTATCCTGCCAGGACTAATTAAGGGGCGGAGACAACATTTACCTTTCAAGGTAGGAAAACACATTTGTACTAGATTATATTCCTAGAAAAAAATATTTACACAACAAAAACAATCTGGGCCCAAACAAAATCCAAAGTCATCTCCCCTCCCTATCAAACAATGGATTTTTCCAGTGAGGCTGATTGAAAACACCATGTCCTTGTCAGCACTGCTCATGGGCGCGCTGCCATGGCAACACATGACCAGGTGACCTCAAAGAGAAGAGAGAATGATTAAAACAAAATAATGAACCAAGTTACTTCCTCCAAACAAAAGCAATACATTTACCAGATAAATTAGAATGTAGGAAGTTAAAAAAAAAGCACCGATTAGGGAGGGGCTAAATCCCTCACAGTTACGCTTCCAAATATCAAATCAACATCAACAGGCACTTCTTTCTTTGCAGTGGAGGATGGTTGTTTATATCTGGTAAGCTTCATAGCATTGAACTTGTGCATTATATACATCAAGGCCCAACATTAGCATTTGTTCAAAATGTAAAACTGCAACAGGTTGTACGCCTCCAGAAAGCAAATGTTTCTCAGTAGCAGAGAGTCCACACCCTCTGAACAAAGTGAACAAGGGCCCAAGAAAATATCATCAAAAGTTGAGAGTCGCTGTTGTGTTGGAAGGTGAACCTCCCCCAGTCTATAGGTTTTGGGTCTTACCACTTTTTAAAAGAGACTGAATACAGATGTGCTCTACTTGTTTTAGATTTTTTTGTTAAAAAACATAAAGTCAAATTAAATCCCACCAATGTGGCTGCAATGTGAGAAAATGAAAAGGTTTAAGAGGAGCAGATTAGCAAGGCACCGTTAACAACAGAGAAGTGTAACCTTGCACTATTCTGCATGTATTCAGACACCCAGTATGAAAATGCATTGACCAAAAACCAACAGACTGTTTTTGTTCTGTCTTTATTATTGGACTGAACCCAACATTTTCACTAAATAAAAACCAAATGTAGAGGAACTGCAAAGTATTATTTTAGGAGCAGATACCATTCTGATATCCTCTGTCGGGTCGCTGCGTATCATTGGCTCCACGGCCATTCACCCAACTCTTCCCACAACACACTTTCACAGGAGACATGCAACATGACTCTAGTGCGGCCCAAAGTAACTTCATTAAAGAAGGTTCAATGAGAACCACATGACATCTATCACGACAAATTAGTGGAAACTGTGTGGGTGTGTGTTGCCGTGTGTTTGCCGTGTGTGTGGCTCAGATGTTTTTAAGCTCTGGGTTAAGGAAGTTCACTGGAAATCTAAACTCTTCCAAAACATTAGAGGCATATTATGTTTGGCAACTCTGCACCTGGATACTCCCTGTATTGAATTTAATGTGAGGATATGCGAATCGGAGACTGTTTTAAAATCACAAAGACAGCTATGCAGGATTTAAAAATGTTAAATCCAGTATTTAACATTTTTTCAACTTAATGTGTTTCCATCAAGTGATGTTAAGTCTTTCCATTAAATAAGAAACACAATTAAGATAAAACATGAATAAGTTTGCTTATGCAGTAAGTCTTTAAAAAAACACCGAGCACCAACTTTCTGTTGTCTTCTTCTTTGTGGTTTGCACCAGTGGCAAGGTTCCGCTGTTGCCTAGGAGACATGCAGCTCATGTGATTTATAGTTTATTTTATAATTTACAATAACTAAAACTGAAAACATAAAAGACATGCTGCATCGTGGATAGTATATGTCTACACTTCCACAATTTTCAAATTTGTCACTATTTTCTCAGCAGAAGCTCATCTGTGCAGTTCTGTTATTAGCTGAGGCCGTCACTGCTTTCACTCTGCCTTCTCTGCTGGTACCAGGTCTGCCAGGGTAATTTCTAAACACCTAGAAAAGCACAGAAACACTCAATCTCTGATGCTGCAACACAAATGATAGCCTGATGCAAAATCCAGAAGTGTTCTCCACACTTAGCAAACTCAGAGGCTACTGAGGGGATGAAGCAGATTATGCAAATCACGTCAGTCAGCATCCTCAAACATCGTACTTAAAGGTGGTTACAGAATTTGTGAGGCTGAGATAACAGTGACAAATTGAACAACAGTATATAGTTAACCAATTCATAACTAACCAGATATTCAGGGGTTACTAAGAAAGAGATGAATTTTATACATGTAGTTGTGGCTGATGTTCAGCCATCTTATTTAGGCAAGATTAAAAACCTTAGTCAAGGTTTTAGAAGCATTAAGCTCAATGACGCAATGATCTACTGCAAGGATGTCCGAAGTGCATCCTGGGGGCCATTTAAGGGCCCTCTGAGTGATTTTCTCCAGCTCCTGACCAAACCTCTAAAACAAAGCTAATTTGACCCTGTTCTATCTGTCAGGATGGCATTTTGACTAAATCATAGTAAACCTCATTTATTAACTAGGCTTTTACATTCAACTTAATTTCAAAGTGCTCCAGGAAAAAAAATGAACCCATCTAGAACCTAGACAAAAAAATTCTATTGCCCCACTCTCTTACAAAACAAAGAAAAAAAAATCATCCAGAAAAATTAAGAAGTATTTTTTTTATTTTGGATTGACTACAGATGGCTTCTCACAAAAATCCCACTTTTTGTCTGTTTTGAGAAATGTTTGCATGAGCAAATAAAAATTTAAAAAAGGCACAAGAAATTCGGCCCCCCTGGAGCTTTTTAGGATACGCTTTACTTTGAAAGTCCAGTATAGTTGTACTTTCAAGTGTGGTTAAAATGTTTTAGCAACATGGAACCTACTTGGTGGGCGACTGTGGCTTGGTGGGTAGTCATGTTGTTTGGAAGGTTGTAGGTTTGATTTCAGCTTCCTCCTGTCACATGTTGATGTGCCCCTGGGCAAGACACTGAACCCCAAGTCCCCTAACAATTTGTGTGTATGTGTATAAATGTGTGTGTTTGAGTGCAAATGGGTGAATGTGACTGTAGTGTAAAGCGCTGTGAATCAAAATGATTGGAAAAGCGCTGTGCTATTATCACAGTTTATTCTAACAGACAGAAGAATAAGTGGTAACTATGGAAACTAATGATTTTATTCTGATTTATGCGTGATTAGTTTTTTAAGAATCCATTTGCTTGTGGACGGGGCTTAAGTTGACTTTGTTTCCATTCCATGACATCATCTCTGCTGTTGTGTCATCTCTATGACATCATAACTGACATGAACACACTTATTAAGATTCCCTAGCTTTCTAGTTCCTTTCTCAAAATCCACTTGGTGTGAACGCATCTCGTGAATCACTTCTGTGTAGTTTAACACAATCTTTTTTTTTGTTGAGAAATCAATCCAGTAATTTCTCAAAAGTAAGTACCACTATGACGTCTTTCAGAGGATGTTTACCTGTGGAGCTCTATGCGCAAGATATGCTTAACTTCAGCATTTCCCAATCAGGAGAGGGCAGCCATGTCCCCTTATTTACCTTAGAGGAATTTCCTGAACTGAAGAGAGAGGAATCTCCAAGACAAAGGCAGTCGAACCGAAATGGCAACAAGTCAACCAAGTCTAAAGCAAAGAAAACCAGGAAAGTTCAATTTGCTTCTGGTCAGCTGGTCAAAAGCTATGACCAGGGGGAGAACGCTCCGAGGAAACCAGTTATACTGACTTGGAGTGAAGTCCCTGCTTCACAGACGATGGTGGCCCCATCGCAGCCAGACCCAGCCTCTGATCAGAGGCCAGTGGGTCCTCCACAGCCTGATGACGCCAAAAAACATCCAATTTTAAAACTTCTTCAAAGAGAGACAGTTGTTGAAGAAAATCATGGTGATAAAAACACCGGAGCAATTATCATGATGTCAGAGTTGGTGTTTCATGATGCCCTGAGTGCCAAAGAAGACACGGTCTCTGCACTGCGACGAGAAAACGCAGTTTTATTGGAAAACGTGGAGCGTCTCAACTGTGAGCTTCGGAAAATGGAGGCTGTGCAGCAACAAGCTAACGAGAGAGCTAGGCAGCTAGAGTCTGACCTAGCTAATGAAAGGAAAAAGGTTCAGGAAGTTGAGAACTTAAACCAAATAACTAAAGAAGTCCAAGCTGCACCAGTCCACCAATATCAGGAAGACCAGGAGAAAAAGTCCTTGAAAGATGAAGTGATGAAGTTGACTGATTTATTGGAAAACCAGCAATCTGAGCATGAAGACATGATTGCTGCTATGTATGATCAGCGGATTAAGACAGAAAAAGACCGTCGAGATGCCATCAGAAGGGCTGACCAGCTGAAAGCAAATCTGATGGCTGAGAAGAACAAAACTAAAGAGACAGAGATTTGCTTAGCCAAGCAGATGGAAGAAACATCTAGACTCCAATCTGCTCTGGACCAAATGGAGAGAGATTTGGATGAAGGAAGACGACAGTGGGAGCTGGAAAAAGTACGTCTTCTGACCAGCAACCAAGAAACATCCGAGGTGGAACAGCTGAAGTATCAGTTGCAGTCACAGATAATTTCTCATGAAGATGAGATTGCTGCTTTGTATAATGAGTTGGTGAAGAGGAACAACGACCACCAGGATGCCGTCAGAATGGTCGATCAGCTGAAGGAAAAGCTAAACGAAGAGAAAAACAAAGTAAAAGAGACTGAAGACAGATTAGCCCGGCAAAAGGCAGAGAAATCCAACCTACAGGCTGCTTTGGTCCAAATGGAGAGAGCCTTGGAGGACCAGCGGCACCACTGGGAGCAGGATGAACCCTGGTCCCATGACCAACAAACAAAAGATTAGGCGGAGCAGCTGAAAAAGATTCAATACCATGAAGACACTGCAAGGAATATACATGAACTGATTGCTGAAAATCCCAGAACTCAAGAGGCTGACATCTCTTTACCCAAGTCATTTTAAGAAGTCAAAAATAAAGTCAAGGCTGCACAATAGCGCAGATGGTAGCACTGTCGCCTTTCAGCAAAAAGGTCCCGGGCTCGAATCCCCGCCCGGGGTCTTTCTGTATTGCAATCTCCCTGTGCTTGTGTGGGTTCTCACCTGGTACTCTGGCTTCCTCCCACAACCCAAAAACATGGGGCTGTCTGGTCTCTAAATTATCCTTGGGTGTGACTGTGTGCATGATTGTCATGTGCATGATTAGTGACTTATAATCATATGTTAAGTATAATTTGCATTATTAGTGACTTAGTTATATGCTAAGTATCTGTTTGTGTTTGAAATGTGACCTGACTGAACGGCCAGGTCGCAATCATCCAACCTCGGTCTCTCTAAATTCTCCTTTGGTGAGAGTGTGTGCATGCATGATTGTTTGTCCTGTCAAAGCAAAGAAGAGTCAAAGCAAACATCAGTCAGAAAACTGATGTCAACTGAAAAAACATCTCAAACGGATTGAAATGCTGACTGGCGCCCAAATCCCCAGCCTAAACTTTTAACCCCCGCCTTCATCCTCTTTCCCCAATGTTAGCCTATAACTCTTACCCTTAACACACGCACGCACACGCCTACACACACACACACACACACACACACATGATAATCCAGCCACGAGAGGTGCACCGTTCCAAGTGCTCCTGGTGCTGGTCCCAAGCCCAGATAAATGGAGAGGGTCATGTCAAGAAGACAATCTGGTTGAAATATTCAAACAAATATTTATGCAGGCATCAAAAATCATAGACAATAAAATACACAAACTAACATTAACACACACATCTTTTGTCGCCATCCTGCCTTCTGTTGTTTTCTGTTGCTGGGATCCAGAGATCTGTTGCCATTGTCAGCTGTCGCCTTGCTTGTTCAATAAAAACTGAACGCAAAATCTTCAGCAAAGTACGGAAGAGGATTAGGGCCATCAAAAAAACAAACAAACAAAAAAAAAGAATTCTGAGATTAATCTGAGAATTCTGACTTTTTTCTCAGAATTCTGAGATTTAAATCAAAATTCTGAGATTAAAGTCAGAATTCTGAGATTAGAGTCAGAATTCTGAGATTAAAGTCAGCATTCTGAGATTAATCTCAGAATTCTCAGATTAAAGTCAGAATTCTCAGATTAATCTCAGAATTCTCAGATTAAAGTCAGAATTCTCAGATTAAAGTCAGAATTCTCAGATTAAAGTCAGAATTCTCAGATTAAAGTCAGAACTGCTTTATTTTTTTCCCAGTGGCCCTAATCCTCTTCCGTAGCAAAGACATCTGAGCCTCCGTTATGATTGCAGAAGCGTTCACCACTCATTATTAACCGTAATGGCTACATGGCTAATCCTAAACTTAACCTAAACTTAGTCCTAAACCTAACCTCAAGTCCAAAAGCAGAACTTCTTTTGAGGCTCAGGCTTTGGGCCTCACATCGTAATATTTATTGGAATTATGTGCCTTGCAATGTAAGAAATACTAAAACGCACACACTCAGCCAATTAAACATCTGGTGTTTTTCGGCCTGGCTAATCAGAGATTAATTGTTGTTGTAAAAGAATAGGACATTTGTCTCGATGCTCTTTTCCTTTGTTACATCTGTCACGCACATACGACATGGTGGAATGACTTCTTCTACATTTGTGTTATTAGTGTTCATTTGGTTAATTTGCAGTAATCTCGAGGCGTCACCCTCTTCTGGGGTTAAGACGTATTTAAGCACATCCAACGCACCATCGGTTACACTGGATAATTAGGCAAATATCTGTAATTGAACACCACCATCAGAGCATTCTGCAGCTGCTTTAGTTTAAAGCATTTCATGTAAAAAAAATAGCATCTACAAATATTACCCTGATTGTCAAATTACAACCTAAAACTGCAGTATATTTAATGGACTTTTATGCATTAACTCAACACAAAGTGACGTATATTTGTTTAGAGAAAGGGGATTTATTGATGCTTTATATATACATATTTTTTTGTAATGAAAAGCCCAACAAGTTTGGAGTGAATATGTATTGTATCCGTTGTCAACACTTTGTACTTTGTACAGCCTTTAAGAGGTTGTACAGGTGCAAGTGTATAGCGTGCTTTTGGCAGTCAGTTTTTAGTTTTACAACACATAATTTGACTGGAGGTTGGGCTTTGACTGGGCCACTTAAACCCATTACTGTGCTGTAATCTAAACTGTTTCATTGTGGGTCTGGGTGGATCTTTAAGGTAATTTTTCTGCTGCAAGTCTTTCCCACAGTATGATGTTTTGTTGGGGATAATTTGGTAAGGCTGATGTGCAGCGTCAGCTTTTCCACTCAAGTAGTTTCACTGAATGTGTGTCAGAAAGTTCACTTGGAATCTCCAGACGACCTTTCTCCACCGTGTCCTCTACTGGGAACTGGAAATGACCACTGATACTTTGTTTCAATGTTCTGCTCTTTGTAGGTTACACTGGATAATAAAATGTTTCATTCATTTTTTTCAACCTCTAGTGGTTGCCTTGAAACGTATCAGTAACTCTAATGCAGCGTTCCAGTTACTTGGAGAGGGGGAACTCTGAGCTGGGTTTGACATCAGAGCCAAGGCAACATATTCTAGTGAAAAACATGACAACACCCATAAACATTGTTTGCAATAGCTTTTACAAATATCATCTAAAGCGTTACTTTCCATAAGCAAGCATCGCTTTCAATTTGTTTCGTCTAGAACTCCAGTCGCTACATGTAACATTGATTTTAGACACACTTTTGCATGTGTGTCCTGCAAATAAACTCATTTTCACCACATCTTACTATTGTTGCACGCAATGGCCATATTGAAACGCTAAGTCTGAGTTACAAGTGATAACTGGGGGTAATGAGAGTTGGTCCCAGTAGGCGGAATTTCCCAGTTCCAAGTAAAACTAGAACGCATCGTACATGTCAGTTTTATAATGGTCAAAGTTTAGGTAATGTTCAGAGGCCGTTCTTTAATGAATTAGTATTCAAAGAGTGAAAAATAACTGTTTATTGGAGCACCATCTTGATGGTGAAAACTATAAACTTTGAGAGAGTACAGTGCATTCAGCATCAACTTTTTTGTCACGCGTCCATAGATACCTGAATTCGTGGTGTACAAGTAGTAGTTGTCCTGTCAACAGATTCTCCCAACTGAGCAAATAACTAAAGAATGTACACATGAAGAACAGAAAACTGCAAGACAAACTAAAAGAAAATAGTTTCTTTAAATCAAGACGAAAATGCCACCTGTTTAGTTGCCTGGTCAGTTATAACTGGGACATTAACCAACATATTGGATTTGTTTTGGCTTCATGAATTTCATGATGGCATTTTACAAAATGGGATGTGTATTGCTTGTTCCACAATTGGTGACTGCATGATGTTTTCATGATGTGAAGCACTTTGAGCTGCCTTATTGCTGAAATGTGCTACACAAAGAAACTTGACTGTGCTGATATTGAATTGCTCACAAGAGTACTCTATATACAAATTAGGGGATCTCTAATGACATAAAAATGAAAAAGAAAACAACAGGCACTGAAGAAGCTGGATGTAGAAAAGATATTAAATAAATTATAAGACTACAAAACTTATACACATACTTTCCTCTGGTGCACATCAAGGTAAAAGCATTCTGAACAGAAGACAATCAGTTTACTGTTCGACAGCTAACAGACCTTAATGCTTTAATAAAGCAGTGCTGAAGATGAAGTTTTACACGTCAGCTGCTACTGTGAAGGAATAACCAGTTTTATGGGTGAAACTTAATCTCCCTATAAATTGCTTTTTTACAGCCCCCATTGCAGTTATAATGACAGTTCTCACAGAACATGAACTACACCTCTGTCTGGGTGTCGCTTTCTGCTCCTGACTTTATGTTCAAATCGTTATCGTTAACTCTGTGTGGCTGTTTGGGCCTCAGTCTGCGGTTGCAGAGGAAGTAATAAACAATAAATGCATTCATTTTACATTAATATTTGAATTAATAAAGTCCATGCATTCTTTTTCTGTGGCAAAACTTTACTCATTTTTTTTTCCCTCCTGCTTTTTTGGCTTTCTTAAATTTAACTTCTCAGGGTCGCAAACTTCCTGAAATGTTCTGAAATGACTCTGATCAACACTGATGACCTAACATTGAGGATTCATTTTTACTTCCATGCAAACAGTAAAATGCAGTCACAAACATTACCAGCTGTATCAACTTGGAAAACAGGCGGTAAGTTATTAACTGTCTATGTATGTAATCTAAACTGTTCCGTTCTAGTAAACAGTGGGACTCGAAAGAATCTGAATAACAGCAATGATTCATCTGTAACAGGACTGCTCTGTGGGTTGTATTAAACATGTTCATTAGGCTTTTTGCACAAAATCATTCAGTGTCTCACGTCTTTAAGAAAGAGCTGTCTTAGAGTCTCTGTCAAATCTACATAAGCTGCTGGCCACGCCCCCAAACTCAACATTTACACTCACTTGAAAAAGGCTGCAAACAGATGCGCAATTATACAACCGTACATGTTGAAAAGCATTAGGAGAGCCTCCTGCACAACCAACAAGAATGCAGCAAGTGGTTTCTGGATGGTAAATCAACAACCAAATATTTGTTTTTTTTCCAGGATCCACTGTGCAGCACATACAGAGCTAAAACCAGCTGACCAAACATTCTGGACCTCCCCTTAGGTTGCTAGGTAACAAGCAGTGCCTGCTGATTTGTCTTCTGGAGGTTTATGGAACGGCTAGTTTTCCAGACACCAAATCATTAACAGCTGCTAGCAGAAGAAAAGGTGAGCAAACATCCTCTTTTTCCTGAACATGTCCAGGTTTTCATTGTTTTTAACCAGCAGGGTGATTAAAAACACTTTATATAATGTAAAAAAAAAAAAAAAAAAAAAAAAAGTTTCTTTGTTTAGTTTGTTACTTTATTACTTATAAAATTAAAATTGAATATATTGAACATTTTTTGTACAATTTTTCTCCAGGTTGACTTAATAAGTGAGGTGTTATTATTACAGGCATGTTTTCTGAACTACAGTAAAGTAATGTTGATGCGTCGTGATGTGGCAGGATTTAGCAATTTTTTTTCAAGTTCTTTTATTCATTTACTTGATTAATTATCAGAATAATTGATAGATTACTTGACTGTGCACAATGAGTGAAGTGTGTCACACTGCATGAGTACAGTGGTTTCTGTTTGTAGAACCAGACCACAGAGTGTTTGTTGTTTCATTCAGTATGAAAGCTGTCATAAAGATTTTAGGTAGAAATCAATACAGATGTCATGAAGCATCCGTCATTAAATCTCACTAAATCCAGACACAACATTCAAATCCAGACCATTTACTGTTTTGCTTTTTCGAGTGTCATGTATGTGTGAATGTTGTGAGTGTTAAGAGTATTTTTGTTTTAACCTGAAAACAAATGTCAACAGATATTTTTGTTCTTCTTGTTATCTCTTGCCAAGTCTTATTGTTGTCTTAAATTTATAAACTTGTCAAACATTAGACTGCTTTGGGCTCTGATGACTTATGGGTAAAATTCTCCCCCCTGGTGGTTCTGGTTAGAATGCTACTGTTTTTGTTTTTTTGCACTAAGACTAAAATACTTTGTCTCTGGGCTTTAATAGCACCTCAGTGCTTAGTTGCTTCCACCTACTCTCTGCTACATTATTTAGGACAGAGCTCTGCAGTGAGTTTCCCTGTTTGTTTGGCTTCTTCCTCTGCACCATTACTGCTAAGCCTCCATCACTTCCATGACAGCCAGCACCTATTTAATGTACCCACACAGTGTCAGAACAAATTGTGAAACTGTCATAATCGATTTTTGCCCACAGTGAAACTTTTCTCTGTTTTCACTGAGGATGCAGTGTTTAATCAAAAGTAATTAAATATCAGCTCAAAAAACCCTGCACCCAAAAACACAGGTGTTGTAGAGGCAGACTAAATAATGCTAATAGTCTAAGCTATACAAGCTAAATAACCAAACGGCTCGGTTCTAGACTCAAACATTGCAGTGAACAAATCCTCAGCTGATTTTTTGCACATGTGATGAGGTATGAGGTGGTGGACCCAATAGCAGCAGGCAGGATACAGAGTGAGAGTAGAAGATTTAATGAAAACAATAATTAATGAGCGAATAACGACTTTTATTCTGTGCACAATGTTTAGAATTGGACAAGCATAAAACCGCCTTATATGGAATAAAGCCCAGTTGTTCTCAGACGTTTTACCTTAAATACATCCTCATTATGATTGAACTCTTTGTATATCTGGGAAAGTGATCTGATTCTTGTTTTAAACGTTTTGATTCCGATCTTGTTCTTATTGACTTGTGCTGTCTTTGTAATGTTGAGATATTTCCCTAGAGGATTAATAAAGTACTTCTATCTATTTAAGACAAAGACGTTGAAGTATCACCATTTCCAGCAGAATCTTGAAACTGCATTGCAAAGGACATATTTTCATTATGAGTTTATCCAGGGTATTTTTTTTTTTTTTAACTTTACCAACCATTTCTATCTTTATCTTGTTCAACTCTTCCTAAGTTTCATATTTTTTTAAACGTTTGCTCATAATTTTCCAGTTCTCACTGATCCCAGCATCTGTTTTCTTTGGACTTTCTGTGGTCCATCTTCTGTCTCTTTTTCCCATTCTTCATCAATATGAACCATTTTTCTTGGACAGGATCTATGTTGGAAAACCATTCTCTTTATTTTCTCTCCCTTTTCTCCTTTTCCATGAGTAGTTCTCAGGTTTGTCTCTGCACATGACCCGTCGTATTTTGGTCTTCCTTTCTCAGCTACTTTTATAAATAAAAAAAGTTTCCTCTGTCTGCTGTGATTTGTTCACTTTCTGTCATCTCCCTCTGCTCTTTCTCTACTATAAGTTTCTTTACTTTGACTTTTTACAAGAAGTAAAAATATTCACAGATGCAACACATTTTGTTTTTGTGTTTTTCAACTGGAACAAGCATTGATTAACTTCCTTCTGGAATTTGTATGTTCTTGTCACTCAGTTCTTGTTGTTGCTAATGCAGTCCGAAACATGCATGCTGATTTTCATAGGTGATGTTAGCGTAGCTAAATGCTTAAATTATTAGCATCATTTTCTTTGTTTGGTTGTAAACTTTGTTCTTGTAATTTTATGGTTTTTAATTTTTATTCTTTAGTTTTCTTAGCATGGCCCTAATATTCTGTCATAAAAAAGACACCCAAAAAAACCTTAAAAAAAGTTTTTCAACAGGACCTCAACTGTTTTTTTTTTTTGTTTTTTTTCTGATATTTAACTTTTATTTGATTTTTTTTTTAACTCCCCAAACTATATTTACTCTGCACTGAAATGTATTTTGTTCCTCTTCCTGCTCCTCCATCTGCTTGCTAACAGGAAACCAGTTAATATCTGTGTTTTATTCTTCACGTTCCAACATGACACTAAAGATTATTACGGAATATGTCAAATTTAGCAACCTACTTAAAACTTGTCTTGATGAGATTTTTTAATGAGATGCGTTTAATTATGTGAGTTGAAATATGAAATGAAATGTAACCCTTCTTCTGATGTGACTAGTGGTTCTAGTCACAACAAGCAAAAATGGTATTCAAATATTTGGCCCCATTTCTTTTTCTGTACTAAATTGATATTGGTAAATGCCAGAAGAACCACAGATAACTCAACTATCAATGTACTCCTTGGTATTCAGAACAAAAAGAAAGATGAGCTTTCAGGTAAATAGATCTATTTTTGTGCCAGTCATGTTTCGGCTTCTCTTGGCAGTGGAGCAGGGAGTAGTTAGAAATCAGCCATTGAGTCGGTGCCATGATGCGCCACATGGGTGCAGCGCGCTGGCTCTCCGAGGCTCTGCTGAAGACGAGCGCAGCTCTGAAGCTGCCTGTTTTACAACACGGAACGCCTGAGTTGGCAAACGTCCCGGCCAGCGCGCCATCTGTTCCTGGAGAGTCGAGGATTCATCAGGTGGGTGCAGACCGGAGAAAGAAATGTCATCTGGAAGGATCGGAGACGTAGGATGGCTGTAAACAAACTGCACAGCACTCAGAAAACAGTCTTATGCAGGGTTGACGTCCCTTTGGAGAACCTGCTAAACAGGCTGGTTCTTCAGTCAACTTAACTCTTAAAAGATGCAGGACTGCTTGTTAAATTTGGTGGAATTACATTTCAAGTTTTTAGTTGTTGGAATTACTGTGATGCTCGTCAAAGAAACTCACTTTTTCTTCTTTTTTCTATTTAAAGTAACTACAGCCAACTTCCCTTCGGTGTTTTTATCAGTGCTTGGACTTTTTAAAAAAAGAGTAATTTTACAATACTAATAAGTTGAGTTAATCACAGGATTTATAGTAAGTTAATCACATTTTATTCAAGAACATTTTCAACTCAAAAAACTTTTTTTTTTTGCTACACGTTTAGCATTGACATGCCATGTTTGGCATGAATAGCTCCGCTAATAGGCTAACAATTTTAATCACAACTTGAGGACAAGAATACAATTTTCCATTGTCCCATTACATTGTTTTTGGAAGCTGAATTGAACCTCCAGTGGGCCAAGAGAAGCAGTCCAGACATCCAACACTGTAGTTTATGAATCTTATTTGTATGTCAGATTTACAGCTGTACCAAAGGTTCCGACTCAGAACTTTTGTATTGAAAATAAAAATTAAAAAAAAGTTCCATCGAAATTTGAATGCATTCAATCTTTGTGATAAATAATGAAAATGAACATTTTAAAGTCCCGGACCAAGTTTTCACCAACAGAAAAGAAAAGGTTTCTAAAATCTAGAACCATTTTACTTCTTTAATCTATGGATGATCAAAAGAAGTCCACATTCAGCCAAAATGGTTGACACTTAGTGTAGAAAGAAAACTCCTCCTCAGATGCTGACGTCAGCCTCGTTAGCAGCTGATGGTTACCTACTCACAGTATTTCAATAAATAATGTCTCTTGTCTGTCTTTGAGGGCTATTTTACAGGATTGTGTGATACACACAGCTCATTGGATGAGATAAAGAGGTATTATGCTCTTATGAGGAAACAACACCTATATGCTGGTTGAGACATGTGGAGGACAAAGAAACTGAAGAAAATGATCAATAGTCATTTTGGAGTCAGGTTCAGGAAGGAGGTCTCCAAAGAGAAGAAGCTTCCTATTTTAGTCAGTCTAGTGCATCGTGAGAGAAGTGGAAGCCTCACAACTGAAATCCACAGAAAACAATCACACACAGATCAGAACCCACCCTGTGAGTCTCTCCATGCACTGGAACATAAGCTGTCAGTCATCAGAACCCCACAGCATCGAGCCAGAAAGGTCCCACAAGGATGGAAGTGAAGGTCAAGGAACACAAACGCCTCAGGAACATACTTTGGTCCTGTGGATACCCCAAATGGGCTGACGTCAAGGAATCCAGCATTTCCACTGAGCGAAAGTCGAACAAACAGGCAGAAAAAACATTGTCATTCCAAATGTGACTGGAGTATTAGAGAAAGTCAAAAAGATTTTTTTTTTTCCCAGCAATATATTCTGGTGCCTTTTAAACTTAACGCTGCCAGACAGAGACTGGTTTTACATTTACATCTCTCCCTGTCTGTCTGGATGAGTCGCCACACACTGCAGCTCCTTGAGTAAAGCAGAAACACGTTTTATATGTTTATTAGTCAACTTCACATTTAAATAAATAGGACGTCTCGTCTGTCTGACACCACTTTTTAAAACCCTTAAATTCAGCTTTAAAGACTTTTGTGTAGAAACAAAAGTTAAATTAAAGACTTTTAGAAAATGTCTCATTTTAAAACGAAGACTCAAACACTGAGAACTGAACAATACTGTGTGAGAGAGATTCACTTAGATGAAATGTATTGTAGCATTTTCTTCTCATCTTATCTTGTGCTTCAAGAACATTTGACAACAATAAATTAGATTTTTAATCCAAATCACCTCTTTTAGAGGCTGTTTTTTGTTACAATTTCTAGTTGTTTTTTTTGCATTAAAATCCAAAATACAAGGCATACATATTTTATATACAGAAATCTAAATGTGTCAACTTTGTTACTGCATTTGTCTTGTATCAGTTGGCAACATTATAACAAAAGTGTTGTGATAAAGATGAAAATGCCATTTATATGAAGAAAGGTTAAAAAAAATAAAAAAAAAGTCCTCACAGTGACCCTTTCCCCTTCCATCTCAGGTCTGCTGTGTTTTCGTTGGAATTGATCCTCGGTGTAATTTCTTCCCCTTCCTCTCTTTTTCCTCCTCTGCTCAACTCATTCTGTCATTTTGTTTGCACTGGCCTGCCTCCGGAGGGGGGCTCAAGGGGAGCTGGGGGGGGGGGGGGGGGGGGGGGGCAATACCACCGCCAACCAATCCAGAAAAAAAAAACACCATAAGTACAAAAAGAAAAAAATCAAAA
>CAEGAD010066961.1:0-34141 GCA_903067055.1 Poeciliopsis paucimaculata | reverse complement strand
TTTATTTTTGGGAGCCTTGTTGTATCATTTAAATTTTTTTTTTAAAATTTTTTTTTTCTTTTTTTTAAAAATTTTTTTATATATATATTTTTATATTTTTTTTTTTTTTTTTTTTTTTTTTTTATGAAATCACTTTTTAGGTTGTTAAAATTATGCAGGAAGGACAAAATCTTTGATTTACTTTTTCCCTACATATATGACTTGATACAATTTTGAAAGCCAATCTCCAAAATGAAAAAGGAAAAAGAACATACCATTTAATACCATCTTACATGCTATCCTGCACCACACAATATCATGGAAATATTTAACTGATCTAGGTCTGAATTAGAATTTTTTTTTTTTTCTTTTGCATTGATTAAAGTGATAGAAATGTGCTGTAAGATGATTTAGAAATTATTCAAAAAGTTTTTCTCATTACAATCACTGCTGCACATATGAAAGTACTGTGTCTTTTTGCTAAACACTATTAAGCTATCATCTATATTCAAAAGTTTTAAATCTATAACAGAAAAGAAAATGACTCACTGAGATGAGCATGTGAGGTTCTTCTAACATACAGTGACTCATGTGTAATTCTCTGCTTTATCTTATCTGTCTGACCCCGACACACCCCTGACTAAATCACATCCCACATCAAGACAACACAGCTGGCATCCGTACCCAGAAGTCAAGCTTTAACCGCCATGAACAGAATGTGTACTTGCTGCCCATTCTTGTTGTTGACAGCGGACCTCCCTCCCTGAGCTCAACGGGCACCCTGACCATCCATGTTTGTGGCTGCGACACAGGTGAGAGCCACTGCGGGGGTAGCACCATTACTAACATTAACATCACTGTCACCCTCGGCAGCAGTGGTGCAATGAAAAGGTCAACGTGTCATTGTTTTGCTTAGCAAACATTTCTTCTGAGTGTATATTTATGGAAAGCAAAACAACACATCACAATAAAATCTGCCGACAAATGGCCTCTTACACAGGTTTCATATCTGTGAATATAGACATGGTGAAAATAATGTTTTTGCTTTTGAGAAGTTAGTGGTTGTCCATTTAATTGACTTAACACCAGTGTCGAATATGTTACAGCAAATGCTTATTTTTTTTCTCTGTCTCTCTAAATGCAGAAGGAGCTATCCAGACCTGCAATGCAACAGCCTATGTAATGAGTGCAGCTCTTAGCCCTGGGGCGCTCATAGCACTACTGGTCTGCATGCTCATACTAATAGGTAAGTAGATAAATGTCCTCATGGATGATTACTAAATTTAAATTAGTCTGAGAGATACATAAATAAAGAGATCCTTATAAAAATGTTTTGTTTTGAATCCATTAGTTTTGCCTTTTTGGGGTAACACCAGAAGTCAACTTCCCAGTTGACTCAACAGACCCAACAGAAATTATAACTGAAGCCTAGGATGTTCTGGAGAAAAGTATAAATACTGCATCTGAGATTTAAAATCTTTCTTCTCAAAAATCATGTGGCCAAGTGCATTTTAATGAGTTGATTCTTTTTAAAAGTCATCCATATTTTACCAGTATATTTGCACAGGCACTGGCAAACATATTGTGATTCATGACATCAAAATACAATACACTTTTGATCTTACCATCATGTTCATGTCAGACATTTTGTATCTGCTTTTGATGACAAAGAGGCTTTTGTTTAACAGGGGAGTGCAAGTTCTACCTGGTCTATGATTGATATGAAAACACTTTGATCCATGGAACACAGGCAGAAATAGAATGGATGAGAGTGAAGTGCAGGAAGGTTAGAGAGCAAAAACAGGCAAAGTGCTGCCTCAGCACTTGTGCCCCTCTGCATGAGAAGCTTTAAATAGTCAAATCTCTCCAGGCAAGTTTAGATTTTTATATATATAGACCAGTATGGTAATATACATGCTTACACTCTCAAATACCAAAGCTGGCTGATATTGAAATATTTAAAATATTTATGAGTTAGCCTCTTACTGGCCCCAACCACTACTGTAAGTCTTTGCATTGCACTCTTTACTGACAGCAAGAAGCGACAATAATGTCAGAGTGTTCTGTCTCTGCTTTGTGACTCTACAAAGTGTATACAGTGCAGGGAGTGAATGATGGATGATGTGACATGATGTTGCTTTAACTATGACTTGCATTGTTCTCTTTTCATTTAAGAGCTTTTCTAATGAACGCTATTAAAAGTGTGTCTCCATTATGAAAACAGTGAACTTGAAAAGCAGAGCATCACTTATTCATCACAGTTATAAAGCCTCAACAATTCTGTTATCTGCAAACCTGAAGCAACCCTATGGACATAAAAAAAAAACCTCTCTGTAATGTGTCATGGTTTTAGTGTTGTGCAAAACATGGGGCCATCATCAGCACAAGGAGAAAACTAATACTTCACCCTAGGAAAGAGCAAGACTTTGTGAAAGAACAGATGATTTTTATGCTGTCCTTGATAACAAAACATGTACACTATGGGTGCATTAAGTTGTACACAATCTCCAACGATTTCATGTGCAAATGATTGCATGTTGAAAAGTGGTGCAGATTGCACACATGGCTGTATAATAACATGAATCTGTGTCATAAAATACTGTAAAGAAAGTTTCAGAGGTGTATTTGTTTTGTCTTCAGTATTTCTTTGGTTCTGTGATGATTTTTCGGTCTCAGGTGGCATTTAATTTGTTAACTCTAATGGTGGTATTTATTTTGTTTTGGCTTAACTGCATAAACATTGTCAGCAGTCCGGCTATATTAATTTGTCCCACACAGACATGTTTTGTCTGCACAATTTGTGGAATACGCAGCAGACTATATACACACTGTTCTGCAGCGTATCAAGACATAGCAGTGTGTTGCCATGAAGTGATGGTACACTGGAATTGTTTGGTAATCCTTTAGTTCATAATTGGCATTGCTGAAGACTATTTTTAATCATTGTTTTAGTATTTATATTTTACATTCAATCAATCAGTCAATCAATAAAATGTTATTTGTATAGCACATTTCAGCAACAAGGCATTTCAAAGTGCTGTACATCATAACAAGCACAAAAACACAAAGTCATCAAGTGGAGGGTTCTTGCCTTTGCATCCACAAAAGGTTTACTGGTTATACACCTACTGTGTTATATGGAACAAAATACCTATTGGTATTCATATTGTATTATAAATATTTGACAAGCATTGTCTTTTGTCATTACTTCTATGCCTTCTGATTGTCACAGTGACAATGGACATATTACACCTGGTAGTTTACACCTGGTTTTCAAATGTGCTAGATATAGATGCATAAACAGCACCGAGCAATCTGTTTCAAGTTTAATAAATCACACCGCAGGTGGTAATATTTGCTAATCCTCAGAGTATTTTGCGACTTCTGTTGATTATCATCTGTTTTACACATGCATGAAGGCTAACATGCTTGATTATTACGCCTGCATCATTTTGTTAATGCAAATCTACATGGAAACTTTTAGAAAATCAGACCCTATGTGTTTTGTCTTTATACTTAAATTGATCCATACTCATTCCTGTTACAAGAGTAAAAATATGTTTTCTGTCAACTTCTAGCCACCATGATAGGAGAAAATTGTAGAAATACTCAACATTTTTTTTTTTTTGTTCTTACCAAAGCATTGAACAATTTGTTTAGCTGACTAAGTTGCAGCTCCTATATTTTGCTAGCAATCTTGCAAGACAATCAAATCTCTGGGTTTGTCAAGTAAGGATCAATGGACAAGCAGTGTTCTCACAACTATCCGGCTATGAATAACAACATTATCACAAAGCATCTGACAGTAGCCTAATCTGATTATCTCAGCAATAGCCTCCAACACGTTTCCAGTTACTTAGTTACCGTACTACATGTATCAAGCTGCAAACTGCTTGAGCATGCAGCCCTCATCAAAATACTCTTAACAGCAATACAATATATTTATTTTATGGTCTATTATTGTTTTCACATTGTTTTTGTTTTTTTTTGTTTTTTTTTCTTGCACACATGTATGCATGACCTCTTGCTGTGCATACAATGACTAATCAACTGGCCAACACTTTCTCTGGAGGCTGGACCACCTCTATTGCATCAATTGCAGGATGATGAGAAAAATGAAAACAAATTTCTGCCTAATTACCGTACAAACAAACACTCCCTCCATCGGCTCTTATATAGGCCTGATGTGATGAATCCATTTCATTGCGTCGCAGCATCTGCTTGCATCCATTCCAATTACCTCCCATCTGCTTGTGATGAACTCCCGCGTGAGGGCAACCAGCGCAGCCCAAGGGGAAATTAACTGTCTTGTCAGGAACACTTATCACAACATCTGTACACATGGGTATCAGCTTTGTATGTATAGGAGATGGCTAAACATAGGTACATAAGCTTCCGGCAAGAGTAAATTCTGTACATGGTGTTTATTGACATTTTCAAAGGTGTGCTAATTGTCAAAGTAAATAGGCTTGCAGAGGTTCACCATCCAGGCATCTGTACACCTAAAAGTGAGTGTTACTGCACAGTCTGACTGGTTTTTGCCTTTTTATTAGATTGTCCTATATCATCAAAGATACTTTAACAAAATTTATAAATCTGGTAAAAGAAAAGAGCTCAGAATGGGACATTTTTCTCTCTTTCAATTCTCTCATTAGGGTGGATTTAGAGTAACTGACTTTTGTTAAACTGCTTATTTAGTATGCATGGAAGTATGCACCGCAAAATACAAAAAAAAAAAAAAAAAAAAAAGAAAACTGATTTTTTTTTTTAGGCCTCATGGCAATTAATTTGCTCCATTCATTGAAGAGAAGAATAAGACAATGATAACAAATGCTGTTTCCCCAATGATGCCCAGCAAAACAATGTGAGTGGAGAACAACGCCATCAGTCATAGATTCCATATAAAATCCATTGTAGATCATAAAGAGCTTCTTCGTCTGGCAAGAGAGTTACAGTTGCAAAGGGATATATTTTAGTCTTACTTTCAGGACACGTGCTACAAATTCAGACAGTTACAGATAATAGAAAAAAGACATGATGGAAATTATTTTCAAGCTTTTTTTGTATTATTTGCCCTTTGTTAAGAGGAGAATAGATCAATCAGAGACCATTTTAAAAGATATCACCTGCCCACAGGGTCCATTCTATGCATACAAAATGTAGTTATCTAGGTCGATGTGCGATTTACATGTACACACTTCATGAAGGACCAATAATAATACCTAGTGTGGCAATAAAAGAATGTAGCCATATCTCATTTTATAGCAAACAGATGGCTGTTGTGATGGACAAAACAACAACCCCCAGTATAACAGAAAGTCCTCTTTCTTATCTCTGATAGCTTGTTGATTTTGGCACGTTGTTAACTGGTCTTAAAGATTCATGGGGTCTACTTTTAACTAAATCCAAATAACTATTTGCTTGTGTGTGTGCGTGCGTGTGTGTGTGTGTGTGTGTTTTTTTTAAGCAGCTTCCCTCTGTGCCGGTTTAAGGGAGGAAAAATTACATATTACATTGGTGGTTTTGTGGTGTCACAGCCAATAGCTGACTCTTAGCTATAAAAGAAGCTGAAAGACTAAAATGTCTTATTTTCTAAATTATAGTTTAGAACTAGAAAACACTCTTAAGTAACAATGAATATTTGTTTGGATCTATACAAGCTGCCAAAGATTATTGTGATATGTCTGCACAAATTACACATTTATAAACAAAATCAAAAACTGATATTGATTGCAAGTTAATACTTTTTTTTTTTCCTACTTGAAAGTCTAAAATTCTGCAATAGTTTTGCAGTAGCTCTCAATTTTCTTTAAGTTTGACAATTATTTGTGAACCCCAACATAGTTGTGATCTATTTGTAAACAGTTCATGTAATTGACTCATTGCCTATGATAAATATTGTTTTAAATTACAGTGAAATATGCAAAATAATGAAAAAGATATGTTACTCAAATTGACCAGCGCATCATCATTTAAATAATTTACTTGACCTTATGTCAATGGTGGTAAGTGAAAGGGGTTTAATGCTTTATTTTTACTAACAATCTATCTAAAGTCAACTATCCATTAGCGGTCTTTGTTGTAAATTCAAATGGTTTTTTTTTTTCCTTTTTTTATTTACCCTCATGGGTATGTATAATTTTTTAGTGCCACTCAAATCATAAGATATTAATTGGATAGTTTTTATTTGAATGCATTTGTCACCATTTGTTCATCAGTGCTGTTTAGGAACAATCTCCATTTAACATACTATGTCGATATGTTTCAATAAAGAGAGTGTAGGACCTCTTTGAAGCTTATTGTGCTTAGTAATTTCTTAAAAAAGGACTGAATGAGGCAATTGTAAATGCATTTACTTGGTAACATAGGTCTTAGTCAGCCAATTTAGAGCACAGCACTGTTTTTTTTCTTAAGCATCTTTTTGTCTCTTTTTCTTCTGTATCTTCCTGCTTAATGTTGGTTTTGAAGGAAACATGGCAGATTATTTACATTTGCAAGTATGCTCCTGGAATGTTTATCTGGTTTACATGTATTTGTGGGACAATCCTGACCTAAAATCAGACTCTAAAATGGTGATGTTCTCTTATTTCGTATATTTTTACTACTGTTTAATATTCTGAAAGTACTGGGCTGTAAAATATATTTCAAACTGTACAATGCAGAAGAGAATAAAAAATGCAACCTCCTGATATATCTGACTGTGCTAGTAACACTGATGTAGTCTGCCCACAATACTATTTTATAGGGTAAGAATGAGATTTTTTCAACTTAAAACTAAAAATAAGATTAAAAAAAACTATACTTCAAAATGTATCTTTTTTATTTGTGTTTATTTTACTAATTTGTTTGTGTTTCTTATAATAGTTATGTGGTCAAATAACATGTTGGAAGAAGACATTTAAGGTCAGATAATCAGTTAGTGTTTTGTTGAATGAAAATAAAGATAATCTGAATTTGAAGTCAATTAACAGTAAGAAAAAGAAAAGGCAAAACCATAACTGTAGAGATCCATAATGAAAACCACTACAATCCAAGATAAACACAAATGCCCATTTAATGTTTCCTAAAATCCATCATGAGGAGCCAAACATTTCTGAAATATTCTTTGGACTGACGAGAACAAATAGAATACCAGAAACTGATGAACATGTTGGTGGGATTGTGCTAGTCTAGTCTTCCTTCATCTCTTCAGAACCTTGAGGATTTCCTGTAATTTCTGGAACCATGAATTTTGGTTCTCTGTCCAGACTTTTGTTTTGCGCCTTTCCTTTGCAGGATTAAAGATCCACAGCAAAACTCCTCTATTGTGGCTGAATTAAAGTAGGTTTTCTAGGTGCACCACATGACTCAGTGGTAGAACAGTTGCATCATACTCAGAGGCTACAGTCCTCAACACAACTGTCTCAATTCCTTGCCCTGGCCCATTTGCTGCATGTCTTCCTCTTCTCACTCTGCTCTTCTTGTTGTATAATAAATGCCACTATTGCCACAAATTTGCCTTATAAAAAAACTGTTCTTCAAAATGACTTGGGTCAAAATATCACAAGAACTTCATAGAAGTTGTTACCACAAAGTGATGTTCAATCAGTATATGGTGTTAGGGGCAATTAAATTATAAATTAGTTATGTTTGATAATTATCATGGTTTAACTGATAAAAAAGCCAAGACAGAAGGAATTGGTCTGAGGACAAGTAGTTTTTCAAGGTACTGAAAGTGTAGATATCTAATCATAAAACAGTTTTTGCATCAATCAAAATAATCAGAAAATAAAGTTCTTTATCTTCAGCAACAGATGTTAAGCCTTAGTTTTCTTTTGAAGCCTTTTTGTGTCCTAATCCATCTATTTTTTAGCTTGAACTTATGTCTCTGACATATTTTCTCTTTTGCTGAATGCTTACATTTCCAAGTTTAAAACCCAACCATCTCGATTTTATTAGACTTGAATGAGTATTGATGTGGTATCAGGCACCATTAGGGCTTTTTGTTGCAGATTTTTTGTAAGGCTATCAAAGATGTGAAAAATCAATGCTCATGTATTTGAAATGTAAAACTTCATCATACATTACCTTCAGGTAGGATAAATCAAAGTTATAGAGAGAATAGGTACAAACTTTAAATAGTTTCAAAACTATCATCCAAGGAGAAAACTTGTCATTTTTTTGTATCACAAGTTGTTTTCACCATTGGAGTTTAGTTTTTGAGAAAATGATGAGGACTTATATTCTAATGTTTTAGCTTTTTAAACTAACATTGATTCATATTTTACAGAGCTTGTCACTGTCAATATCTTCTACATTGAGCTTTTAAAATGATTTCAGCGTAACCCTGCATCATCTTTTTTTAATGTTTTTCTACTATTGAAAGTATTTTGAAGATTTTATATCTGTAAATATATCATTTCAAAGCCTTAATAAAGCAGTATCTTCTTTTGCTTTCTACCATTTTCAGTTCTTGTCTTGCTGATCCTCACCCTTAAACGCCACAGGAAAGGCCAAAGGATGGCAGAGGACGAGGAGGACATGAGAGATAACGTCATCAAATACAATGACGAAGGCGGAGGGGAGCAGGACACTCAGGCATATGACATGAGCACACTGAGGAACCTCTATGACTTCCCAGAGGCCAAAAGCTGTGACTCTGGACCGGACATCCGCTCGTTGCCTCAGTGGATACAGGCAAACAGAGTGGGGGGTGGGGTGGACGGAGCTATGGCAGCAGCAACAGACTTCTCCCTTTTCAAAGGCTACATACGAAAGAAGGTGGAGCAGGCTGACGCTGACCTGTCAGTGCCGCCATATGACTCATTCCAGACATACGCCTTTGAGGGCACCAGTTCACCTGCGCTTTCACTCAGTTCAATCCACACACTGTCCACCACATCTGAGCTGGATTTCTCCTACCTCAGCGACTGGGGGCCACGCTTTAGGCAACTGGCAGGCTACTATGCTCCAGGAAAGACTGAGGAGGAAACATCCTAGCACAGTTTCTTATCTACAGAGAGACAGTTAAACACTCCTTTTTCCTCGTTTTTTCTGTCTCCTCACCCTCTGGCACTCTACTAAAATCATCAGAGCTAGCCTTGTGTGCTGATTTCAGTCAGAGTGCAACCTCTTCATCTCATTTTGGAAATTCTCCAATGTAGACTTTGAGCTCTGACACTACATTGATTTTAAACTTTTGTTTTGATTTTTCTTGAAATATTTTAGGCTGAAAAAAATGGGGGCATAAAAAGTGCTATTTAGTATATATTTTTTGTTTGTTTGTAAAGAGATTATTTTCTGCGCCCAACATGCAACTCTTTAGTTAAAGCTTCTATATCACACTGAGAGTGACGAGAATCATTATTACTTGGGTAAAACTTAGTAATTTGGAAGCGCACAGTTTGAATAACATATTTTAAAAAAAAGGAATATTCGTATATTTATTTATTTTTATTTATTTATTTATTCATACAATGGTAACTCTTAGTGTTGAATACAAATTAATGGAGAATGACTTCAATAAAGGAGAAGAAAGAACAGCAGTGCCAGATCATTACACAAAACACAAATACCGAAGTGATATGTGGGCAATCTAAAAATTACACACTGGAAAAAATGTTTTATTTTCTTTGATAAGTTTTGTACAATAACTCACAGAAGATAAATACAAAACAGAAAGAATGCAGTCTGGATCTTTCAGCCTAAAATAAAAAAAAATAAAAAAAAATAAAAATGTTTTTGTGGTTTATTAAAAGATACATTTTGAAGGTGAGAAACTGAAGACAAATGCGTGTTAATGTCTTTTTCCTACTTTCTCTGCAGCCATTTGTTGGGGAACAAGGCACAAACCGCTGCAGGGTTTCACAAAAAAAATAACATAAAATAAAACAAAAACAAATGACTGTTTTATTATGGCCAATTTTGTGACAAAAAAAAAAACAACAAAAAACAGCCAGACGTCATTTCCTATTTTTTGTGAGTGTGTAAAATATGTTGATTCCATTTTATAATCAAATTGTTTTATTTTATTTAATTTAATTTATTGTTGGGTTGTTCTCATTGGGCTTGGGGAGTTTGTGGCAATACATGATCAGATTGGATCACATCGACCTTTTATCCCAAGTTATTCCATATTTATCTTAAATTGCAAATGTATGAAAAAAATTACAAAAAAGAAAAAGACCAATAAATATTTAACTTTTTTGTAAATCAAAATGTGTGCAGTGGTGTATTGACTGTAAATTGCTCATTAAATGAGATGCCAGTGATAAAGTGAATAGAGCCCCCATGTTAACAGTTGTTGTGTGTGAATAGTTTGCTGAGGACATTTCCTGAATTATGAATATTTGCAGAGCTTGTTTTTATTTACACCAGGGATAGATAGAGTACTTTTAGGTTGAAACAAACACACCATATGAGAGGATCCAACCAAACAAAGAATTTCTACTCAGCGCATCTCCCTCATGACTGTCTTCTGCCAAACTACTGTAATTGTCAAAGTCACCAGAGGATGCCAAAGCATACAAAGTTAATTTCATCTGATTTTAAAATGGCCTGTAAGACAGTAAATGGGACTCACATTCACCTGACAATACTCTTTTTCAAGTAAACTGTTTTGTTGAAAAATTATGTTTGATGAAGAAAATAATTGCAGCCTAACGGCAGAACATTTATGCTTTAAGTTTGGCATCTAAGAGAAACATCTTCATCTAATGTTGTTGCAGTTGGATTGTTATCATTCTTGTTTTATTATTCTAACATAATAGCAATTCATAAAACAATGTACTTTCTATGTTTTAAGGAAGTACTTTTTAGCAACCATGTTACTACAAAATATGCATTTGTACTACTGAATTGTTTCCTCATTTATGTGAAGTTATAATTAGAAATTTGATGTATGTATAATTTTATTTAGATTTATTGAGGCAGAAAACACAAAACATTGCATAGTTTGAAGTAAAATTAATACAATTCACATTTGTTTTAATCACATCAAGAGTCACATTGGCTTAATTGTGAGATTAGTTTAAATTTTGCCTTTCATTCTGAACTGGCTTTAGGACTGGATTTTATCTTTCTAGCTCCTGAATATAAACTTTTGCTCTGAATATACAATTTCATTGTAACTTTGATTGTATGTTTAATAATATTCCCATGGAAAGGCTCCAGTAACATGTCTTTTGCAACCTCTAACAAGATTTCTTTCAGAATGACCCCATTAACCCCTCATGCAGTCCTAAGAGAAGGGGTCCATTGTGTCCTGCAAGCTTTTCACCCTGTGCACAGTCCTAGTGGGTGGCACTGACCCCACGTGTTTTTTTCCAATGCCTTTTTTGTTTTGTGTGTGTGGCTTTGGGAAGTGGCACTTTGACTGGACACCTCGTCAAACCGTCAGTTTGAAGCACTTAGAAATCTAAATTCTTCTATTTACATTAGAAAGGACTAAATAGATGCAGATGTCATGTTGTCCGACCATGACATCTGCTGTGCTCATTCTGATCATCACACTAAGACTGCAGGAGGGTTAAAGCTCCATTCATCTCCCACCCCATCAACTGTTACCATCTTCCTTGTGCTAGCTGAAGAAAAGTAAGCCTACAACCTGATGGTGCCAGTAGTATGTTTACAATTTGGGGTAAAAAATTGCTTATTTGCCACAAAATTGCCTTTTGCATGTTGAACATCCAATTTTGTCACATCTGACAAAAGTTTGTATATTTGTGCCATATTTTTGTATATCTGTTTGAGGTATTTAAGGTTGCTGTGAATAATGTTGAAATTATATTAACAATATTAACTTGCTCTAAAGTTCTCAACAATTTTACATCTAACGTTCAGTATTTGCTGGCTTCTTAAACATTAATCTTTCTGTTTGTTCAGTGACACGAGGTCTTCACAGAACCGTTGAATTTATACAAAATCTAAAACAGACACATGTATGCCTCCTTTTAG
This sequence comes from Poeciliopsis paucimaculata, assembly GCA_903067055.1. Taxonomy (NCBI): domain Eukaryota; kingdom Metazoa; phylum Chordata; class Actinopteri; order Cyprinodontiformes; family Poeciliidae; genus Poeciliopsis; species Poeciliopsis paucimaculata. The sequence goes on along the minus strand of CAEGAD010066961.1, from coordinate 22,228 downwards.
AAATTAGAAGACTTCCAAAGGCATTTGCAATGGATTTTATTTAGAGGCATCAGACTAGCAAAGTGTAATTGGAAAAACAGTTATTTATAAAGCAGCTGGAAACATGTATAATCATCTTTTCTTTTCATAGCCATACATTACATTTAATCTGTTATGTAAAATCATAATAAAACACTTAAATTAATTTGATGAAATGTGAAAAATTTTAAAAGACATAGCGTGTTTTGCAAGTTATACGACTGATTTAATGAGTTGTGACAAACCTAGCCCACAAATAAATGATTCCTTGGGCTAGATGTAAGTGTACTTTTAACTGTATTTGATTTTGAGTTTTGGAAAAAAAAAAAAAAAAATCCACATTTCTAAGTAAAGAAAAAACAGCTGGGAAACATTTCAGTGAATTGTTTTGACTTGGAACTCAGAAACTAAAAATAATAGGTGGAACACTGCATTAACTCAAACAAATATACAATGTGAAAGCAATTTAGATTGACTTTACACTTTGGATTACCCCTTGGATTTCTTCAACAAAGTGCTTCAGACTATATTCTGTTGTACTGCATAAGTGCCCTAATGATATGTGTATCTTTTGGAAGAAAGGTTTGGCAGGCATTTATTCAGTGCTATTTCTGTCCCTTTAGTGTTTTCTGACCAACAAAGGCTACAGGCTTGTGGCCATAGACTTTGTAGATCATCATGAGCTTCAAAGTCAGTAGGACTGGATATAAATACAAGAAACATAAGAGTGCCATCCTGCTGAGTAAACCTCATATCATGTGTCTAATTCTATAAAATATCAGTTTTCTTCATAAGAAGCAGAAAGTTCCCAGCTGTGCTCATATTCTTCAGTTGTAAAAGAGCATCACCTGTATCACTGCCAAGGAACATGTTACTCCTTTGTGATGACCTATGCATGTGAACATGAAGTGTGTTGCCATCAGTCAGAAAATCCTCCCCCAAATTCCAAGGGCAATAAGAAGATGGCCATTAGTTATGCAGATGGCGCTTTGGTGATTGACAGTTCTTGAGGGGATAGTGGAGAGCACATTAAATCTTCGCTTCTCTTCTCTTTGTACTTGACTTGGTAATGACAATTGATTAAACATTGGTAGTGGGAGGGGGACGTAAATGTGAACTACAGGAAATATCAATCATATGTTGCCTAATAGCTGCATAACATTACTTATTTAGTTTCAAGGCATAATAAAAATAAATAAATACTGGCTTTTAGCAGGTCAAAATAAAAACTGTTTTGATTAAGAGAGGCTGCTTAAACAAACTTGGCCTACATCACAAAACAAATACTGTTCCCTGAACAAACCAAATGTTAAAATGAGATGACTGTTATATTAAAATGGCCATTAAGTCTTTATAAAAACTGCACTCTGACAGTGATTTTCAGTGTTTCCTTTAATCATAAAAATACTTGTTTTCATAGCACTGGCAAGTATTTTGCTGAAAGCTGGGTGAAAGTATTTTACTTCTTTGTTATTTTATTAATTTAGCAAGTGTTTGCTAAAATGTTAAATTTGTTTTAGGAAAATAAAAGAAAAACATAAAGAAAAAACATAAATTTGTGTTGTTACATTTACAACAAAAGTTTAAAACGAAGACAGGTCCATAAGATCAAACGCAATGAAGAGAGAATAAAGGCATCAAATTATAACATGCATCTAAATTGTAAATCACTTCCCCAGTGTAAGGAGACAGGGAGGCTTTGCAAGGGCCTGAGGCAGCTACATTACAGACATGGCCCTGGTTTGCATTACAAATGCATGGGAAGTTGAAGAGATTGTGTTTTAAATTTTACACTTCTAGCCTTCCATGATCATTTATGTACCTTTTATATGGAAGAAACCTGCTGATTCTTTGACTGAGAAATACTAAATAAGCTGATTGACGATGAACCTCCTTAGAAAAGCCTTTAAAACACAAAAGAGAGGACTTCTGTTGCACATACCAATCAGTCCCTCCTAACCCCTCACAAAAACAAAGAAAAATAAGCATAGGCTCTGTAGTAAATCTGCTATTGGCTTTGAGAAGAAAACTTCTGCTAGCATTCAAAGAAGCCCTGTATGCATGGACACACATTATGAATTAATGCTCAGAAAAACAGAAAGTAATTTAGCACTTCTGCAGTAAAGCATCACTGGCACCAACACATGGAGGCATCTAAGAAATTAATATAATGTTATTGATTTTGGGTTTCTTTTGTGCATCTTGTGTAGATTGTTTTAGCTCCATAGGTGTTAAAAGCAAGAGGTTCAGTTAATCCTTCTATTTGTTGAAGGTTCAGGCTGCCAGGAAAAGACACACTGGAAGATCTGATGTTTTGCACTAAGACAGTAAAGGATAAATAGTTTTCTTTACAGTCAGGGAACAAACCAGGTGTCCTTTGTAGGTGGCAAAATCTGAATTAAAGTTTGCAATTTATTAATTATTTATTGATTCACACACAGCATATACAGTACTAACCATGTATTGATCCATACCCCAGTGGATACAGCACAATTCACAATTATTAGCAACCCTGGTAAAGATATGTTTAATCTTATTAGTAAGTTGGTGTCATGGAGATTGTGCAATTTCCATGTAGTTTTCTGTATTATTTAGTCCTGCAATTCTACTGATTTACAATCCTGCTCACTATGCATGGTCCCCATCCAGGCTTGTTTGACATAGTTATTGTAGTTTCTTTACTTTTGAACATCAATGCATGTCTTATATAAAAGAAAATAGATTTTACAATGGATTTTTCTTCTGCTTTAATAAATGCATTCAAATTAATGCCTGGCTGGAATGGCACATGTTTCAGTGGTAAAGCAGGCACACTATAGATGGAAAGCTGTAGTTTTCAACACAGCTGTTCAAGGTTTGATTCTTGACCTCTTGCCATTTACGACAGGCCTTCAACCTAAGACACAGCCCTTCTTCTCAAGCTCTAAAAGAACTGATTCCACTACATTCAAAAACCAGGTGGTTGAATTCTTCCAAATTGCTAAGTCTGAGACAATGCTGCTGCAACAAAAGATTAATTTAGTTTAAAGACTTTTTTTTTTTACAAATACACCAAGGGGTACTGATAATTGTGGAAACTGTAGTGTGTAATCCAACATAGATTTCTCCTTTATAATCTGAACATGGTTAAAAACAACTTAAAGACTTCAACCATGCAATATCACTTGATGCTGCCACATGTGTAATGCTGATCCTACTAGGAATCAGTTGTTTTATGCCAACCTCTTTATACTATTATTTGTTTTTGTGGTTTGATGTTTCTCACTTTTAGTCCCTATAGACATCACAACGCCCCCACATAAAAATTTGCTATCACAGTAGCTACTTGAACTTAAATGCTTGTCAAAACGAGACTTATCTCTCTTTGTTCTAAGTTTTCCATGTCCTTGTCCTTCTGGAAAGTTTGATGCTTTGTGCAACAGTGTTTTTCTTCATTCTGACAGGTTTTTCTATCTGTTTTAAGGTGTGTGTGACAAAGTGTAAAAAGTTTCTTAATGGATCGGGGTGAAATACATATCTTTAAATATCCCCAGTTTAGTTTCTTGGTGTTATGTGGTAACAGAAAAATGGTTTTGTAATAATCAGTCTGTTTAGAACATTTATTTTTCTTAATAATGACATTTTTTTCTTCAGGAGTGGGAAAGTGGATAAGTAGTCATCTACATTTAAATAAACACACAAACACAAAAACTAAAAACAAAATAATTTAGTACACTTGGATGCAGTAGAAATGGATAAGATTAGTTGGATTACTGTTGCCTAAGACAGTTCAGTTCATTGAGAAATCAAAGTGCAAAATAAACAAATACTCTGATAAAAAGCAAATAACTTGCAAACAAAGTGACCAATACATAAGATTAGATTAGATCCACCAATGAATGAATAAATCAATGAATGAATGAATGAATGAACGGACGGATGGTTTTATTCAATCTAAAACACAAAGATGGGCACACAATAATAACGTCCCTTAAAAGTCTATCAGCATTCCTACTGCATTCAATGGGATTCAAAAAAGTAAAATATTAAAATAAGATATAAGAGCCTACCCTTACTAGTTTATTACAAATTACTCAGTTTCACTCTTCATAGCTCTAGTATATTAATAAAATACAGAGAATCAACAATTGAATACTAACGCAAGAAGAAGAAAAAGAACCAAAAACCCATCCATCCATTCATTATCTAACATGCTTATTGCAAAGGTGCTGGTGGCTGTCTCCATTTTTCAACGGGCCATTTCAGAGGTGGGATACCTGGACAGGTCCCCAGCCCTGAGAGAAACAAAAAAACAGAAAAATTTAAAAATAAATCACCATCATAAAGGTTTTAATTAGATTTCAAATGTTCAAGTTCCTTAATAGCTTCTAATCATTTTATGTTTTAACTTATTTTATACTTTTTCATGATAATAATTAGTTTGAGGTCTTCTGCCAAACTATTCCAAAGCTTAAAGCCAGCAACAGAGAGACACATACTTTTTAATAACATTTATACATGGTTGTTTTAAGTTAAATATCCGTTATCTCACATCTCCCATTCCGTTCCTTAAACAATTTCTGAATATTTTTTAGTAGCATATCATTTTTTATTTCATATACTATGTGTGCAGTCTTAAAATTTTACTAACTCAGCAAATTTTAATACTCTAATATGTGGATGTGTGTTGATGGAAAGTACAGTTAAGGGATTTGCCTGAAACACAAAGCTCTGAGTAAACCTACTTGATGGCTCTTTAGTGTTGTTTCACCAGATGTGTTGGCACTAATAGCCTCCTCTAAGCATTTTAAAATTTAAACCTACATTTTACCTGAATAAATTATGATTTATAAATATTTTAGACACTTAAGGGTTTGGCAATAGAACTCTTTGTCATGATGTAGGATGATGGCTGGAGAGCAGATCCAACCACAGGACACACAAGAAATGAGATGAAGGAAACAAAACAAAAGCCTTGAATGCACTTATAAGCTGTGTCATGTTAAGTAGAACAACAGTTTAAATAACTATAAAACTTTAAGACATTTAAAACATTAATAAATCCAATTTCCCTTCTATAAATAAGTCTTATAACACACTTACAATAAACATGCTTGGTACACCATTGTATAAACTGTTTAAGGCTGGAGAAAATATAAAAACAAAATTAAATATTCAAAAAATACCACTTTGTCTCAGTAAAGTACTCTTGCTGGAGAAAAATATGTTGGCACATTTGGACCAGAGTAGCAGGTATATCTTAGGTAAGCCCCTTTTCTATTTTCATGAATGAAGTATTCATCTTGTGAGCTATGTTTCTATGGCTTGCCTTTTTTACTTATCAAATTAAGAGTTACTGTACCTTTACACTTTAGAATTTTGGATGAAACAGGATTTTGTGCTTTGTAACGTTTTCTGAAATTGGTTAAAATGGCTGTTAATTAGTAAAGAAATAATTAGGAAATCCTTTAAGTTTTGCCAAGATGCTGCATGAAGCAAAGACAAGATATTTCCCTGCTTCTGTGTCTAGGATATATTTGTTAGGCAGGTGATTCTTGAAAATGATTTTACAAGGAATGAGGGATCTTTATTTTTCTTTTTTTTCTAATAAATAATATATATATAAAAAATATTTCTCAAAGCAAAGTTTAAGGCAAAGCTACTTTAGTTACCCTAGATAGATTAATAGAGGGCTCAACTGTGTCCCATTTTCTCTTTCTTTTTGGGATTTATATTGACATTTGGTAGATATCAACATTTCATAAATATCAGAACGCAAAGCTGCTGGAAATAAAATAATTCCACTACCTCAGAATGGCACCCTTTCCTGATATATACAAATCAGATGAGTTTCTTTGTTAGAGTTTGCTGAGCATTACCATCATAGCAGAAATGTAATAACATTAGTAATAACACCTAGAAAGTGAAGACAGTCACAAGGGTTAGCAACATACTAATTCCCATCAAAAGAAAAAAATAAAGTGATTAGACCATTTGTGGTTTTGTGAGGCATGTGCAGCTTTGAATGAGCCTTTACAGCTTTGTCAAATGAAATAATATGAACCGCCTATCTGGGTATTTTTGTACATGCTGGAATTATGGGTTTATTGAAGCTGTATAATTGCATTTTATTGTTTCTTTCTTTCAACTCTCCCTTTCTCATGTGGCTCCTACCCCATTCGCCCTCGGAGGAAAGTCCTTTTTTTATTTCTATTTTACTTCTGCATAGCAAATTTGATCGTCTTTCATTATGCAAATCAATTTAATTCCAACAAAACCTAGCGAGAGTGACTGGGGGAGACTTGAAGATGAATTAGCAGAGATCAAATGGAAAGACAAAAAAATGCATTTAGAGTCAAGCTTTGGATTTGCCTTGATCTAATTTTAACAGATGAAACCTTACTTTCTTTTTTTCAGTTGGGCCTTTTTATGTATTAAGAATTCCAAGTTGATTGAGGTTGGCACCTGTTTGCCCTTAAAGAATTGCACTCCTTTTCTAATGCTGGAGGGTGAGAGATAGATTGCGCTTTGGGACAAACTGTGTCAGTGATTACCTTCTGTGTCTTGTACAGTAAGTCAACATTATAAATCTCAGCAAGGATGGTAGAGCACTATCAGCCAACTCTAAAAGCCAATTACTCTCTCAACGACCTGACTCATGTAATATTTACAACCATATAGTGGATCCTACTTATTTCAAATCAGTGAAACTATGTTGCTGAAGAAATTAAATCATTACTTTAACTTTCCTGTACTAGTCCGTTTTGCAGGAGCTCCTCTGAGGCAAGTATTTCAAAGATGAAACATTTCAAATTAGTTTTTTAGTTTAATTTGTTTCATTTTATCTGTTCAGTTTTATCTCACATTTCTCTTTCTTGAATTAGCTTTGATGTTTTTTTTTTTAATGAAAATCACCCAAACACAGAGTTTGACATGTTTACCAAAAGCTGTTGTTGGATTTACTGCTGTTTTTTTAACCTTCACTAACGTTATTACTACAACCAAAGAGTTTACCATCTCTTTGGTGAAAGCCTAGACTATCTTTCTAGGCTGTTTAAGTGTGTCTACATGGGACCAACAGAACTGGGATGTGTACAAGCTGTCTCAGCTGACCTAGTATATGTCTACTCTAAGCAAACTACTGCTCCCCTCACACATACCTATGCACACTCATGAGACACACACACACATACAATGGATGCCATTGGCAAGGTTATTGCTCATTCTCATGAGTCCTTACAATCTCTTCTGTTCTCCACTTTTTGATCTGTAGTCGTTTTGTGTGAAAAATAATGAGGACCACATTGCAAATACTTCAAACAAGTCCAACGTCATTGCCATGAATGTGGGAGGATGTGTTTTCAATCTCTATAAAACAAACAGCTTAAGTGCCCTGTTACATGGAGCATTAGTCATTTGTAATCCATTGATTCAGGTGTGCTCGCAAAAGGATGTAGTCCTGGAAAAAATGCATAAATTCACTCTTGCATGTCATGGTAAAAAAAGAAAAACAATTCCCTCCTCCCACCCACAAAAAAGAAAAAAAAAAAAGTTGTGTTCTCACCAGACCATGTGTTTGAGAAGCAGAAATGTTAATTGATGGGAAACACATTAGAAGCATTCTGTGCATGCAAGGTGAGCAGGTCTATCGGCAGCATATCAAGTCCAGGTATCCACTAGATGGTCGTTCTTAACAGGTAGACTAAGGTTTTCATGCCGATTGCTGCAAAATTTATTTTCAACATTGTTAATGATTGCCAAACAACATTCTTTTGGCCTTTCCTTAATTAAACTTAATTGAAACATTACTTTTTTTAATACAAAGTTACGCCTATATAGCCATACACCATCTCCATGTTTTTCTTTTATTGCATTTCTGTGGGATGAAGGAAGGTGTCAGAGAGCTGACCTTGATTTGTCATTAAGTCTCCTGAAAATTAGCCAGTAACTGAAATGTTTTCTAAAAAATAAAAGTCCTCTCACATTTAATGCTAGACTGTTTTTGTTTTTGTTTTTTTGTTTTTTTTTTTGCAATCGATGAAGTGTAAAAAATGATATGCTCCAATTTCCCTTTCCAAACTGCAAGTGGGTTAACTCACTCATAAATGCACCCAAGTAGCACACTACCAAAACTTCTAGTTTTATGGACATGCTCATGTCTCTATAGAGCTACTTGTCTTTTTGAGTTCTGAGAATGGACTCACTTTCTAATTTACACTACATGTACTTTTTTCTAGTAAAAAGAGAGAAGTAATGATGACCTGTAGAGAATCAGATATTTTATGTAACTTGGTATGTAAAAGTTTCACACTAAAAATGGTGTCAATGTCAAAGTTTCACAATGTAATGATGACCTGTAGAGAGTCATATATTTAATGTAACTAGGTATCTAAAGATTTCACTAAAAATGGTGTAAATATCAAAGTTTCACAATAAAGGCTAACATTTTAAAATAAAAACTGCTTTAATTTTTTGACATCACTTCCCTTTCATCTTAACACATATTAAGATAATGTACATGGCAGTACATGACATCTACATGTACTGTCATGTACAGTGACAGTGAATTGACAACACTGCAACAGTGTTGTCAATTCACAATGATGATTTGGTGAAAAGCATTTATAAGAAAACTGGAAGTCAAACAGCCAAAAACATTATTCAATGGTCATTTGCACAAGTGAGTTTATATAAAATGTCAAGTGGTTTGTTGCTGAGACATATTTGTACATGAACTGTGTTTATGGTATTAGTAGCCTTAGCCTCCGCCAAGAACAAATGCTGCCAACTCCTGATGCTTGGCTTCTGCTTAACAAGTCTCTTTGCCCAGAGCTTTTAAGCAAGCTGATGTGGTGATTCCGAATAAAGGTGAGACGTTTTGTGGATCACATATGCACTGTAAAACCTATTTTATTGAAGTGTTATCCCCTTTGACTTATGGTTTGACAAAAAGTGTTCTGAGGCAATATGTTGTTAGAGGGCAGTAAAATATGTGGCCTACAAGAAAGAGTCTTAAGAATATAAGATAACATGTACATAAGCAGATCATTTAACATTTTTACAAATCACAGTCATGACTTGATGTGATTTATTATATAGCTGACAATATACATTTTAGTAATACCTTTATGTCTACAAAACCCTTCACAATTAGTCAATTTTACATTAAAATTGTGGCATTTTGCAAGACTGACAGGTGAATTATAATGCTGTGCCAGGAAAGTTCCAGAAAATTGAAGCAAACTCTGGTTCCACTTTCAATATCAGAGCTGTTTGTCTCTGACTAAGAGGAAGACTTAAGTGTATAATGTTTGTTACATTTTAGCTTTAACTCTCCACTATTACACAGGAGTGATAACCTCTAATCATTTAGAGGTTATCTAAATAATTAGATATTTAGACAATATCTGATTATCTAAATATCTAATTATTTAGATAATTAGATCTAAGTAATTAGATCTAATTATCTAGACAGTGGAATACTGTAACTGTATCCCACTTACAGTTTGAAGAAACTTTAAGTGAAATAGGATTCTGATTGTAGGAACAATGACACACAGCTATTATGATATGACAAAAAATGTTCTTAGGTTAATGTTTAGATACAATCTGAAGGCTGTCATGTACTATTCAATTTACTATTGCTTTTTCTTGGTTGATTGTCCATCATTCCGACAGGGCAAAGCTGCAGATATCTAAAGCTCCTTAACAGATTACAGAGTGTCAAGACTTTCTGTTAAGGATTCAGTCCAAATTTCACATATACTTTACTTATATGCCACTTGATAAGACTAACAATTTACACACTGTCATGAATAAAATAATATTAAATTTATGAGAATTGCATAAAAGGATGTAAGTGCATCTGCAAATTGATAGGTTTTTGAGCGATAAATGTTCTGCTTTTAGCACTCTCAGAGAACAAATTACTAGAAATATCTGTTTCCTTATTTTTGGGTATAGTCTGTGTTGGACAAGGTTCTGAGTAGTCAGGCATATTGTGTTTCATCTACCCTGAACATTGCCACTACATTTTCCAACATGTATTATTTAACATTTGAAAGCAAAGAAGCTACAAATGTAGCTTCTTTGCTTTCAAAGTGTAATCACAATTGTTTATGATTACACTTGGTTTTATTTTGCTGGTGGTAGTAGAGTTTTAGAAATAGTAGTGGTTAATGTTTCATAGTCTTGTTGTTGCTTCTAGTTGTCTTCACATTGTAAATCTAATTATGCAGTGTACACACAACAAGCATTTGCAGTTTTTACCCTTTGCCTAGTAAGCTGGTGCTGTGAGAAAGTGCATGTGGGCTGCACAATTAATTACCAGGGTTTGTACATCATTAATTTATATTAAAGCCACTGGGGACTGTGAATGTAGTGCTTTTCTTCATGCTCCAGTAACAGAGATAAACAGACCATTAACTATTTTCATGTTCAGAAAGAGAAAGGTTTTCTTCTAAAAGTTAGAAGTAAATTGATCAGATCCAAGCAATTTTATTTAAACAATATTTTCTAAGTAATTTTGACAGGTAATAAAGTTAGGAAACTTTTGCAACTGGCCTCAGATAACCAGTAGTAAGAATGAAATAAAAAAAAGTCTTATTTACTTGCGTAAACTGCATGTTGATCTCAATATATTCCATAATATCCACATCCATGTAACAAAAACAATTCCCCTAATGCATGCATGATTATTGATATGTCTTCTGTTTTTTCTTCTGTTAGTAACTGCTAATTAAATCTGCAATTTTCAACATAAAGCACTTTGAGCCCCACAAATACCACTAGTAATTATGTTCTCTGAAGGCGACTGACCACTTACAGAGTGGCAATGTACCATTAGTTTACTGCTGTTCTTGAGGTGTTGGAGAAGCTGTTCCTTTATAATGCAAATGGATTTTTTATGGTGTACTGATGGATCATCTGCTGCAGAGCAGGAATTCATTGCAGTATGACATCCAAGGTATAACCAAGATTAAATTCTTTGAATTATTGCATTACAACCCTCAGCGTGTGAAATGGTGCCAACTCGATCTTTTACCATAACAGTATCCTGGACTTCTACCTGCAACATTCTCTAACCCTACTGCTGTATTTATATTCACTGTAATTGCTATGATAAGTGCAAATAAGTGCAATTAGCAAAGCATGGAAAAGCACCTCACCTTTACCCTCTTTCTTGTTGCTATTCTTTCATTTTGTCAGTATTTTTCTAAATGATACTTTAATTTAGCTCAACCAGTCTGTTGTAGATTAGATTCAAGGGAACTCTGCGACAGCAAAAATAAACAATGGTCATTAGAGCGTCATTACCTAACAGAGTACAAAGAGACCGATTCCATGTTCCTTGCAATGCAGAGCCTACACAGTCCCTGGTCATTTAGGATTTTTCTCATTAAGATTTATAGATGAGTAAAAATAGGGTTATGAATTTGATATATCACAACAAAGCTCTGGCTGAGATATTTTTGCCCAGTGCCCATAGTCTTCTCAGGAGAGCTTAATCAGGCATCTGGCCACCAGCCACTCCTTCTTCACCCCACCCCCTTCTTTTGTCCCACTGTGATTTTATGGTTCTGGAGAACTGAGCTAATTTCACTAAACTTCTGAAAAGCTGCATGTTAGGAAATGGTTCTCCAAAAAGGTTGCAAGAGAGGAACTTTAGAGATGATGAAATGTGTTTCTGTGCCACAATATTTTATGATCCTCTAATAATGTATTCTTTTGTTTCGAGTAAGGTTTTATTTGATTTTCATGTATTTGTTCTTGGTTTTGTTGTTTTTTTTTTATTGTGAACTTTGAAAAAAAAAAAAAATATTTTTAATTTTAATGTGATGAAAAAATTGCAATTGACAGGCAAACCATCCAAGACCTCTAGGCTTACATTAAAATAAAATATAATAGATTAATAGAAAAGATGTACAATGACATATATATATATATATATATATATATATATATATATATATATTTATTTTATTTATTTTTTTCTAAATTCAACACAGAAATGTGGAGGGAAGGGCTGCAAATACTGCAGCTTTAACATTTTTGTTGCTCATGGTAACGACAAAAATATTGGTGTAAAAAAAACTGCTCTATGTTAATTTGTTCGCATGTCTCTTTCTAATTGTTAACAAGACTGCACCACTCTTTTTTATTGAATTATTTGTTGTGTATAGTAATTGTCTGTGTTAATTGAAAATGACAAACTATGTTTGCAGTAACTGTGTGTTACTGTACAATAAAACACATTGAACTTAACCATTAGATCAATGTTATTCTGACCATTGTGAGATGTGATGTGTCCAAGCAACATATAGGCTATGTTCACACAGCAGTGGGGGATTCTGAAAGACCCAGGGATTAACAATATCCCTGGGTATTGTTAATCCCAGGGATAACAATACCCAGGTTCTGAAGAACTGAGCTAATTTCACTAAACTTCTGAAAAGCTGCATGTTAGGAAATGGTTCTCCAAAAAGTTTAAGTTTTACCATTATATTTTGTGGCACTATTGCGATGACAATAAAAGTCACAATCACAATTTTTTTTTTTTTTTTTTTTTTGATAACTATGACTTAATGGCTCCACAAACATAAATACAGCCCTTGAAAAAATGTCTAATATGCTTCTTTTGAACAACAGTCACATAATGAATTGTGAGTACCGCATTTTCCGAACTATAAGTCAAAGCTTTTTTTTATAGTTTGGCCGGTTGTGCGACTTATACTCAGGAGCAACTTATGTGTGTAATTATTAACATATTATTATATCATATCACATGTTATTTTCACACTTAACCGCAAGATGGCACTCGAGGCCAGTGTTCGTCTACCTTCGGAGTTAACGGAGTTGTTTACAAGACACTGAAGATAAAGATTTAGTGATTTGGAGTGACACAAATGGTTTGGTAAACTTGTTAGGATGTTATTTATGCTATAGTTATCTGAATAACTCTTAATATGTTATGTTTACATACCAGGCACGTTCTCAGTTTGTTGTTTGTCATGTAACGTTAGCATACCGTACAATTATTCAGCCTGTTGTTGCTTCTATTCTATTTTTATTGCCTTTCAAGATGACATGTCTGTTCTTGGTGTTGGATTTTATCAAATAAATTTCCCTCAAAAATGCGACTTATACTCCAGTGCGACTTATATATGTCTTTTCCCTCTTTATTATGCATTTTATGGCTGGTGCGACTTATAATCCGGACCGACTTATAGTCCGGAAAATATGGTAGTATCACTTGACCTCTCACAGGGAAATGATACATTTAATCACATTTTTAAGTTTATTGAAAGTACCAGTGACTGGGAAAAGAATCCCAGTCACTGCTTCAAGTTAAGTTGCCAAATTACACCAACTGGAGCAACAGAAATACAGTCGTATGAGCATGTTTCAAGTCTCAAGGCTAATAAAAACTTGAATCATTCTTAAAAGAAGCTCTTAAGGAAAATGATGTTTCATGATGACTACTTCTTTGACTTTTCTGTGTTCTAAGCTGAATATTACAGCAAGAAAGCCCAGTCCTTGAGATGCTATTTGTGTAATGCAAAGTGGAATTTTGCATTACTGTGAGTGGAACTTTCTTCAAACTTTGGTGGCAATTACACAATTTTTGCATATTATAGTGAACTCTACAACAACCGAAGGCCTACTTTGAAAGCACAATTCTAAGATGAAACTCAGTAGTTCATTATTTTAGTTCCAAAATATACAGGGAGCTTAATGATGCCTGAGCATCAATAAATTGTCATATTGCTTCACTTTATCACCATAAGCTATTTTTAGATTTCTTGTCCTGCATTATCTTTGCATAAAATCAATCTTGCTCCTGTAACTCTATCCATATTTTATGATTTTTTTTCTTTGAAAACTATCTGACATGAATTTCATTTAAATAGAGGCAGTAGAGGACAAAAAGGCTTAAATATTAGCAATTAACCATATTATTATAATTTTTCAATCACTGTGAAGACTGACATCTTGGTGGAAAAGTTGTTTCTCTTTCTGCCTCTCCCTCTCGTTCTGCTCTTCAGGTTTGTCTGACTCTTTAGACCCATGAAGAGGCTGGGTGGCCCCTCATTAAGCACATTCTGGATTACAGCTCCTGGCTAGAGCTATTTCCAACAACATGCTAGTGCATTGTAATGAGCCTCTCTGTGTGCTCCGCAAACACACTCAATCTCCCACTTTAATCACTGAGGAGGAGATAGGCTACTCCTCAAGCCCTCAATCGGCACAGTGGAAGGAAAGGGGGATTTTCAAGTTTCTCCATCCTCTGATGACAGATAATCTCCTTGGGAGATGAGTGTTCTGTCGCATAGCTCTGATTGACATGTCTAGCATTATGATAGAGTGGGTTAGACGTGAAAGCTGGAAGAAATGCCACAGCCAGGAGAAACGAAGCAGAAGAAGCATTTTCAGTCGGCAATGATCCTTTAGATGTCTTGTCCTTCTATTTCAGATCATAAGACGACAGCAAGGATATTATGTTATCTTTTCAAAACAAGAGTTGAGTGTATTCAAAGTGTAGCACTAATTTAAAAATATAGACCTTGAGTAAAAACAACAAAAAAACTTAACACATCATCAATTGAGAAAAGCAAACATAATTCAGATTTTCAAAGATTCAATGAGGAAACTCCATAAACAGAGATAACGTGGAATTTGGCTGATAAAAAAATCCCCCAAAAAAACATGTGCATCAAACTCCTGGACTAAAAGATTCACAACTATAGATATATTTTAAACATCCTGTAGGTATACTGTCTGCAAGCCGACATGATGCAATGATGCAATGGCTTTGTAGTACCTAAGCCAGTCATTTAATAACCGCATCTCAGCATTGTCAGCACCCAACATGAAGCAAAACTCATTATACGCCCCGAAGCAGCAACACTTAATGACATTGCTGAAAAAACAGAGGCAGACCCATTGCATGTATAGAATGTTGGACATTAAATGTATATGCATGTGAACTGCACTGGTCCTAAAAAGCCAAGTCGGAGAACTCTGACGTATTTTTTAGAAAAAATTACAACAAAATTGTACATGTAAATAGGATTTAGGTATGTTGAGGTGAAACAGCTGCTGTCACATCCAGGCAGCTTAAACCATGCAGCTTGCAAGTGGACAAAGTTTTATAAAGGGAGATTTCATTACTTTGTTAACAAGAAAAAACATTTTGCACGAGAGACTCTGGGATACTGCAAGCTTAGTTTTTAGCTATTTACGTACAGAAAAAGCTATTGTACTTGTGCATGTGTGCGTGTACGCGTGCTGGCGTGTGTGTGTGTGTCTGAGACTGCCTGTGTAGGGAAAATGATTTCAGAGTTTCTAACAAGATTCCAAAAGCTGAGTAAGTATTTTTGATGCGTTCATTCATTTAAAGACAGAAAACTTTGAGTAGCAGTTTGACACAAACATCACACCAAATATGATGTGCTTCAGACTGATGCACAAAGTCAAATAACCTATATGCTCAACTAGTTTTTAGCTATATGCTCACATAGCGAAAACTTTTCTCCATACACAGCTAAAACTTTAGATGCTACACAGTATGAAAGAGTTGTTCAAGTGCGAGTGAGCAGTGCTCTAAGTCCAGCTGCACGCTTCACAAAAGACACATGGCAGAGAGGCTTGCAGGTCAAAATTACAAAAACGTGGGGTAACATGGGGCAAATCCAGAAATGCTACTTGGGCCACACACTCTACGCTGTAAAAATAAAATTAAAAAATTAAAAAACGATCTTAGAAGGGCAGTTCTTTGTCCACAAGGAAAAAGGGAGACACTCTATCCCCACCTATGTCTGTCTATACATGTCCCTAACTATTAACACACTCAATATTGGACATTGAATTATAGAGACAGGTTCATGGACTTCAGGCATATAAAGGTTTTCACTGGCAGAACAAACAAAACAAAAACTGGCCACCACTGAGAGAAGACTTCTTGATTTTGCTTCTTTTTAAGGACATGCTTAGGGGGAGAATTTCTAAAAAGTTTTGCATTTGGAAAATAGCCCTGTTTGATTAATAACCTGTTGCTGATCATTGTAGATTAAATAGATAAGCAGTCAAAATTGAATTCACACCAATACTTTTTATACAGTGGTATAAAAGTGATTTTTAAAGCGACAGTTAATATAACATACAGCAGCCACTTCGCAAACTGCTATACATGTGTGATGGAGCAGAGTTGGTGAAATAAAATACATAAAAATACATCCCTGCATAGAAAATTGACCATGGTATAAAACAACTAGAGATTAGAAGAAATAAATAATGAGAAAGGTATCATGCTCATGTCAAATCCAATATGCTTTTCTATTGTTGGCAGCATTTGAGTTCATTTACAATTTGTTATGATACAGCACAGAGCTGTGTTTTTTTGTGTTGAGAGGAGGCCAATACAATCTGTCTTTCAAACAGGGAATGGCACATGGAGGAAAGCAACCACAAACAGGTATGCAGGATGGCTAACCAGCAGTTGTATTACACAGTGCACAGGCAGGACCGATGATAGATTGATTCCAGCTGCAGAGAGGCAGTCCTGAATCAATTACAGTGAGTTTATGAAATAGAACAAAGGTAAATCATGGGTGGGGTGGTGGGTAGATGGGGTCTTCTATTTTACAAGTACTTGGGTACATTTTTTATAGGTGATAATAGACTGAAAATTAAATTAGTTTCAGAAACAAGAAATATAAGGTTTCCATTTCAGTTGATTATAAACTTCAGTGTTGTTTCTTAAAGATACTGAAGAAATGATGTACAACCTAGATTCATGGCAATGGCATTATTCATTAAAGTCGGGAATATACTAAAAGTTAGTTAAAAAGTATAACTTTAGACTCCACTTTCCTCATTTACACAGCTCCACTCCCTCCCTGCCCTCTTTGCCCTCTGATAAGAACATAACATTTGATTGGCATTTGTTAAGGTCAGCGGCTAACAATCAGTAACTCTTCACCTTTCATTACGCATCAGTGGTATTATGTACATCCTTACTTGCACAGGACCCCAAATGGTTTGACAACATTTCTTATGCAAATTGGGGAGCAATTATCTTCACGATCATTGATGCAGGGCTTGTTTGTTCCTAACAATGTTTGCGATATGGAGCATGTCATTAAGTCCTTCCCTGAAAGAATCCTGCAAGGTGACCAGCCTCTCATTGCCTCTCTGTCCTCCTGCTCTGTGCACAGCCATCAAAAGAGCAAAGCCCCCACAGAGTCAGTGTTTCAACAAAACAAAGGAAGACTACAAATTGTGTACATGACTCTGCTGGATATGGTCACATATGCCAAACTTGCCAATTTTATGAGTACATTACAATCAAGAGAACAGGGTCTCAATAAAATACAGATTTGAACACCTTCCAATATAATTAGTTACACCATCAATGAGATTAATTATTAAACAATGCAAAATGTTTATCAAACAATATAGATCTTTCTGTATATATCTAGAAAATACATTAGAAAATACTGCTGTGTTTGTGTTAGTATTCACTTGTAATATACATTTACATCACATCTTTAACTTCCTGGCAGATTGTTCTAAGATTTCTAGGGTCCTCTTGATTGAATGTGTCCTATTTTGTGCAGTAAAACAATCCCTTAATATGATGCTTCTACCACATACCTCAGTTGGGATTGTTTTCTCACACTTGGAAGCTTCTGCCAATCTCCCTCCAAATCTATAAATAGTCAGCATGTCCAAAAAAATTAAAATATGCTTCATCAAGTGTTACAGTTGCAGTTTTTGTCCATAGGTACATTTGTAAATTATAATCTGAAAGCCTATGCTGTACTTAGAGTTATAGGTTCTTCCACTCTGCATATCATTTAATGTCTTTAATGTCTGTTCAGGGATTGTTCACTATGGAAAATGACACTCTTTCCAACTTAAATCAGTATCTTCACAAGGTGTTTCCTTTCATTCTGTAGTGGATATGAATGGTTTTTTTTGTGTTTTTTTTTACTAAAAAACATGAATATGTGGAACACCTTCCCGAATGATTTATTTATTTCTGTTGTATTTTCCCATAATGCCACAGAGTGAAGACTTGTTAGAGGTGTGCCTTAAAATTCTAAAATAAACAAAAAGAAACGTTCGGTCATATGTTATGTCAAATTGCAGAAAAAATGTTTTGTATGACCACATGGTCATTTAATTTTGTTTATGTATTACAAAAAAAAAAGAAAATCTATATAGTTAAAAAATACAAACCAAGGAATAGAACTTTTCAAAAATGTGTACAAAGTACAAGAAGGTTATCTTTTCTCATTAGGACTATATTAGGACATCACCACGTTATCCCCACTTATAATGGCTAAACTTAGGGATTGAAGTATATCAAGTGTATATCATGTTTAAAACCCAGACCCAGGTACTCTGCTGAAGATGAAGTGAGAGTGAACACTGCAGTAAGATTTAAATAGCTGTCTGGGGCCTGCAAATAGAAGGCAGTAACAGCTTTTAAGTCTAGTAAGGGATTTAATGTGGTCCCAAAAGAAATTGAAATAACTGTTCCACTATATGGAATATAGTCTGCTAGTGGAGGACATTCAAAACAACTGCCAATGTGCTGAGGTCTGAGTGTCCAGAAAAAAAAACAAAAAAACAAATCTCCCTGAAAGTGGACCACAAGATGAAAAAAGAAGTTAACAAAAACCTTGAAATGTCATCATGGAACCTGCAGCAACCCTTCGCTACTGTTGACGTGAAAGTGTATGCCTGTACAATCAGAAATAGACTGCACAAGTCCACCTTTCATTGGGGGCATTCGAGAAACCTATGCTCTGTAAGAAAAGCATAACGGCCAGACTAAATGTTGCCAGAAAGAGACAGAAATTCTGACTTGAGTTTGAGTCTCTGTCTTGACTTAAGTTGCAAAAATAAAACACCTCAGACTTGATCTAGACTTGTCCTCTAAAGACTTGATTTAGATTCTTGGTCTGAGACTTTATTTGTTGTAGCAGGTTTTATATTTTATCGAGCAGGTTTTATATTTTTTCTCTACCAAAGAATGAAAAGAAGACAGTAATGTGAGGCACAGGCTGCAGCGTTGCAGGTGCTGAGTTGCTGTGTTGTATTTGTGTGGAAGAATGTGCTTGATTGTTAGCCTGTGACAGTGGTGGATAATGACCAGGCTCATAATATGATAAATGATAGCTTCAGCTTCTCAGTGATTCCCACATAAATGTCTCCCGAAATGAGCATTGTGCTAAATTACTGAGTCATTTAGGAAACAAAATAAAACTAACTTACTTTTGACATTTTGCCACTGTTAAGCTAGCTGCAACATTACAAAGACACCTTTGGTGAAAATCATCAAAATAAATGTCCTGTTCTATTCAATGAGAGATGCTTAACACTCATTCATCCATGTACACTTTGTCTCATTGATTATGTTGGACTGAGAAGTAGTTTGTATGATGAGCTTAGTAAATATGCACTTCACCGGGCATTTGCTAATTGCTGCTGCTAGTCTGGTGGATCTGTGTGGGGAAGATGTGAGGTAGGGGTGTTCGATGTGCCAGAAACAGGGTAAGTAATAATTGAAATAACGATAGTAATTATAATGATAATAATAAAATAAGTTGTTTATCAGAACAGCTTTGATAAATTGATAGATATTTTTGAACAAGTTCACAAAATAATTAGATAGCTCCTGAATTACATTACTGTTTATAGGTTTTTAAATCACAACATTTTTTTTTTCAAAGCGAGAATATATTTGTACTATATTTTTAGCAATGGAGAATATTGATTTTATTAATATAAAACACATTGTCTATTTCCCAAAGGCAATGGGGATGTGGCTGGCTAATTATAAATGCCAGTGCAGAATCCTACAGAGCCTGCCAAGTTTATGAGAGATCACCAAGCCCTCAGCAGAGATTCGGCAACACACATACAGCTCTGAATATAAAATGTTAATTCACGCTGCAGGGAATACTGAATTGGGTGAGAGAGCAGTAGTATAGCCATCATCCCCCACCCCTTTCTCTACATTTTATTATCTGCTTGTTTCTTTTCAACTCTATAAGTGACTACATACAGTTCTGTTTTGGCAGTTTGTGCTAATTCAAGCAGGCGGATGCATTTCCTGTTTATTTAGACATCTCCGGTGACCCAGTCCACTGCTCCCTTGCAAGACTGCTGGGCAGGCCGATGAACCCTTTAAATCCTGACAGCAGACATCTGCAAAAAGCTACAACATTTCCTAAATATATGCATGTACTACACCACCAAAAGGCCAAACCTCTTGGTGAAGTAAAGAGGCCCAAAGATTCAGGCAGTGATTGTCAAAAGTGATCATCGTCCCAACAGGAATCCCTTCCTAATTGGGAATATGCAGGGAGACAAAAAGCAATATTAGTTTAGACTTACATGAGGCCTTCTTTCACTACAATAAAATACAATTCTACAAACAAAAGTGGACTGCATGTTTCACCCATGTGCTCTGAGATGTAACTGTTAACATCACCAGGCTGCCAAACTTCACATTTGAAACATATTGTCACCATTTGATTATTTATGATTATGTTCCATAATTATAAATAAATAAAAAATATATATTTGTCTCCTGTTTATCTCATGTGAATAAATGCTTAAAGTACCCGGTTTTATATTTTACTCACTCTGAAGAAATAGCCACACTCTTTAAATCTGTCTCTAAAAACAATTGTATCTTATTACCAATGGATACAAAAAAATAACCTTGTTTTACAGATTAAATAAAACGTCCTTCCTTGTTGTAGTCCTTTACAAGTCTGACTTTAGTCAGGGGAAATTTCCCCCCAGGCCTTACTTTCAGCTAAGTGGTTTGGGGTGTTCTTTTGGATGTAAAGTCATATTCAAGTCACCATACACTATTTCAGTGATATCAAAAAAATCAAACAGAAGTTAGTCAACACATGTAACCTGGGATTATCATTGCAAGCTATGTGCCCTCTAAACCTACCATACATGAATGTATGAATTTGTGACATGTGAGTGCAAAGGATTCAACTCAATCCCTCTGGAAAATTGTAACCTGCTAGACGTCAGTGGAAGTGAATTTCATGGTTAACTGTCTGCCAATCTCACACTTCTTTCTCCTTTATTGAGCCAAGTCATCCATCCCTATGCTACATCTCTGTTTGAAGGCTGCATTAACCTCTGTTGCAGTTGCTTTGTCCAGCACAAGGTCATGTAAATTTAATCAGAAATGCATTTCTAATGCCTGTAGAAACGTAATGCTCTAGATTTTGTTTGTTAAATTATCTACATCATTTTTCTTATTATGTATAATAAGAAAAATGATGTATTCCTGTGCAATTCCCCTCAAAAGAAATTCTCACTTCCAGTACACTCTGGGCATTCTCCCTTGATTCAGACTGTCTCTGGTCAGTTTTTGACCTGGCTAATCAATGAAAAGAAGGAGAAGTTGTGAACAATGATGTCAATTTTCTGCACTGATTTAGGACAGTAGTCTGCTTGTAGTTTTAGCAGTGACAGTGGAG
This sequence comes from Poeciliopsis paucimaculata, assembly GCA_903067055.1. NCBI lineage: Eukaryota > Metazoa > Chordata > Actinopteri > Cyprinodontiformes > Poeciliidae > Poeciliopsis > Poeciliopsis paucimaculata. Next base: position 707 of record CAEGAD010066961.1, on the reverse strand, counting down.
GAAGTCAATGAAGTCGTTCAGTCCGTGTTAGCCACTCTAACAGCATTGAACTAACATTAAAGCTTTCTCGTTCGGATCAAGACTTCTAATTTTGCAGTGGATGACAGTTGATTACAATACAGGCAACTTCTGGTAAGCTTCTTTGCGCACATATGTCACAGGCAAACATTAGCAACTGGGTAAAATTTAAAACCTCAACACAGGTTTCCCCTTGGAAGCAATCTTTTCTTCCTGGAACAACAAAGCAAAGTGTAGTACAAGGGGCTGTTTTTTTTTACCAGGCTAGTTTCTATTATAATCCCAATAAGAAAGACTTTAACATAAACACTATCCATATTGCCCAAACACTAACTAGAAAGTGGCAAAGTGTTGACACTGCACTGTTCTGACAATGGTAATCATCAATTTGCTTCTGTCCAAGGTCCAAAAATGTCACCTTTATAAAATTTATATTTTGTTTTTAAAATAAAAGTCTCCGGGGAAATTTGTTGTTTGTTTGTTTTTTACTTAATTAATTTTTTTTTTTTTTTTTTTTTTTTTTGTTTGTTTTAATAGGCTTGTGTAGAAAAGAAAGAATTAGCACTGAAGTGTGCTTAGTCTCACAGCCCTCTAGTTCCTGCATTTCCACTACAGTTTGGTTTTCATCACTAATCAGTTTATTCTTCAGTTTATTCTTCAGTTTATATATATATATATATATATATATA